>BGPR01011892.1:0-46384 GCA_013235015.1 Araneus ventricosus
GAGTTTTAACGGCCAGCGGGGAAGAATGCAAAGACAAAGTGATACATTGTATATACAGTAGAACCTCGATTATCCGACCCTCGTTTAACCGGAATTCTCCGTTCACCGACGTCGGTTTCCTGACTTCTTTTTCAGCGTCTATTATCCGAAACTCTTTTAAACGACACTTCCTGTTAACCAAAATTCATTTTTTTAAAGCTTTTTTTTACTTTCACATTCCTTGTGTATGCAAGCGTTCTTTCTGAACTACGAGTACAGATAAATAATTTGGTTCCCCTTTCTTAGACTTCTTTTGAAATTAGCTCTCCCACCATCACCTGTGCACACGTCCCTGTTATAAACAAAAACACTTCCCATGTCGAAATTTGGAATGTCGTATTGCCAAGTGCCACAGCAATCGAATGCTATTGCACCCTCGGATTGTATTTGATTTACTTCAGATGAAGCTTCCATTTAAATCATTCTAAGTTTTTTGTTTCAAAATAAATTATCATGTATAATTTGAATTTAGATATTTATTTAGCAGTTTAAATAGTCATAATAGGAGTTCGATAACGATGTTACATATTAAACTAGATGATTATTGAAAAACTCTCTATTATCCGGAAATTTCGATTATCCAATGTATGTTCGGTCCCAATCATGTCGGATAATCAAGGTTCTACTGTACGTTCAAAATACCAAAGCAAATACAAAACAGAAGTACAATCCTCAAAAATAATAATATATGAAATACATTAAATACACATAGATTCATACAATGTGAAATACAGTAGCATCAATTACGGACAATTTTTGTAGGGGAACAGCAACCAGAAAAAAGGAAAGAAAAACTCATAGTTTAACTAAACTAATATACAAATGTTAATTTATAAAGGAAAGTCAATATATATTTAAAAAGAATTTTTTCCGAAAGAAAGTGTCCCCTAAAAAGTTTTAATCTCCATAAGAGCCCACGAAAAATTTTTAATCGCCATAGTATAAAAAAAACTATATTTTTAAATCTGCTGTTACAAAATTGCAGATATGCTGTGAAATTTCAATTACATGAAAAAGTCTTTAAAAGTAAAGAATTTTTTCCAAAGATTTTTACGAAATAGGCTTATACTCTTCGACAGGTAGTATGCGACTTTTGCTCCACACTGGAAAACTGTTCGTTTATTCGTCCGTGTGAATGTGAACGCTATAGTTCAAAACGAGAAAAGCTAGACTAGGGATCTTTCACATTTTAGGAGACGTCAAACGCACACAAAAAGAGGCGTGTCAATTTAATCTATAATATAAAGTAGAAAATGCATGTGTCTGTTAGTCCGTTTGTCATTATCTGTTCTAAATGGTGAACAGTAGCGACGTAATACTTGCACTGGTATTCTGGAATGCATTTCTAGGCCAACTTGTTATTTTCATAATTCAAAATTAATTAATTCTTAAGTCTTTTCATTAATTAAAAAAATGAGTATTTTTGCTCAGTTTTCAGTCGATACTTTCTGAAATAATTATTTTAAAAATACGATTCATACAGCATCTTAACGAGGAAACAATTATCTTTTTAATGTTACCAAATTATTTGTCGTAGAATTTTGTCGACAATTTAATTTCTTTTTCAAAATTTATCTTAAACATAATTTCTAAAACCGCTTTCTAAGGCTGTAATTAAATTCAAACTAATTTTACTATTGCAAACAATCATTTACTTGAGTATTTTTGTCAGTATTAAAGTTATAATAAAAATATTGCTCTCATTGGGCATTAACGGAGACGCTGAATTGTTAATTCCGCTTTTTATTTCGTATCGTGTACACCTTTTAATATGCATGCCCAGCAATACAATGACATTAGTTAATTACTTTCTCTGTCCGATGTTTCGTTTAATTTTGACATACATTTAAGTGATCCTAATGAATGTGTAAAGTCATTCAAGGTTACTGAGACCCGTTCCTAGGAAAGGGTATATATCTATATAAAGGGTATATATCTATTGAGTATAAGAAGGAACACACTTGGAGGTGTTTTGATAGTCAGGCACAGAAACACCAAAATGAAGATAATGATACTTCGGGCCATGACAATAAAAACCAAGCTATGAAGGGTTTTTTTTTTGTCTCCGTAGCAATATTAGGGAGAGAAAAATTGAATCCCAATAGTTGCTAGATTCGTGTCACTTGTTCAACATATGGATACAAAAGATAGGATGGATTTAAATTCTGGAAGGGGTTTAAATGATGTTTTTGACCAGTAAATTGTAGATCTTCATTGAACTTCGGATACAATCTGTCTTCGTGAAGGATGTCTAAAAGACATACAATATCCTCTTCACTATATTACAAAGCTAAACACAAAATGCTCGCAATGTGGATGTATATAAGAATGTGGAGGGGAGAAAACCCCATCTGGTGCTTTTAAGAGGTCTCATAAATTTTCAAAATTTGTTAATAGGATATAAAAGCTTAATTTTTTCTTACAAACTTATTTTATTTCATAGAGTTTTTAATTAAAAAATACTTATATCTTTAAGAGTTGTTGCAAGATTACTAATGTATTCGAGGAATCTTGAGAACAGAGTATAAAATGCAACTATCATTTCGTATGATAAATGCCTATTCGTTGTCTGAGTTTACGCTGCTTGCTTCTTTTCTGTCCATAATGTGTTGCTTTTTAAAATACGTCTGTAGTTTTCTCTAAAGCTAATTATTTTTTCCCGTTTCAAAATATTTTATGTCAGTATTTTGCTCGCCCCTAATAATTAAGATCAAACATTTCTGAAACTGTGACAGACTTTATAGATTTCGGTAAGTAAATATTCTGAACATGCGGAGTTATAATAATTTTTCACATGGTTATAACATATAGCTCTTTTTTACCTTCAAATCTAAATCACTCGGCATATATTCTTATGTTAGAACCGTAATTTTTATATCATCTTAAAGTACGGAATATTCCTAATTCTAATAAGAATAATTTGAAACTGCTTTGTAACGATTCTGACTTTTAACGATTTTTCGTAAAAGCCTTTCTTCTGCAAACGATTCAAGTTGGACGAGACGAAATATTGTGCTTTCTGGTTTTAATTTATTAAGCATCGGGAAAATAGTTTTGGGATTTTTTCTCATTCTTTGTCTTATGATGTTTTATTTTCGAGCGTATTTCTTTCGAAATATTTGTTTGTTCTAAATATTTTTAATGTTTTTTCCCATACTTCCTTCATTATCTTTCAATCATATCATTATACGGTAATAAGAAGGCTAGATTTGACTGTTTTAATTCAACAAGAAAGGAATAAAAGGACATTTACGTTTGATGGGGAATGTTAGTGACAAAATCTGTTGAAAAAAAAAACTGGGGGAGGCATATGAAAAAATTTGGATCCCGAGAAATCCCAAAATATCAGCTAGTTATTAATTAATTAATTAGTTCTGTACAATTTTGGATTAAAGTCGAAATCTTTTAATAAACGAATTTAATTCAACATTTAAGGATAACTGAATTAGTTGATGTTAATTAAAAATGTGAGATAAAAATATCTTTCTTATTTTCCTATAATCTTAACTATTATTTTTGCAGATGTCCACAAATGGTTTGAAAAATAAAATTTTATGTATAATGGATGCATAATTAATATAAATAGTTATAAACATTTGAAAGCAGCAAAAATAATTTGATAAGAATTGTTTAAAAATCCGAAATTATTTTTTAAATCAAAAATTCAACAAAAGAACGTATTAACAGATAGAATTGGCAATTTGATAATGAAAGTTTACTCTTTAATAATAAAACTCTAACAACGCTGCATTACTCTCCTTATTTCTACACTGCATATTTTTTACATTTCTGCTGCTAAATAGTATTAAATCTACATTACGAGTATAAGGAATATAGGAAAATTAATTCTGAAATTAAATTCTTAACAAAAATTGAGGATTTAATAATTTTCCTATGCGATAATTACATTTTTGTAAAACATTAAATCATTTGAAACATTTTAGTGAAGTTTAAAATACAAATGATACCAGCAAGTTCATTGCGCAGTCTAGTTTTAATTCGGAAACAGTGGTAAAAAATGGCCGCCAAATATCTGACCCTACATCTTTCGCAAAATCTGAATAGACAATGTGAACGAATGACCCTGACTGATGCGCGAAGGCTGTTTGAAAAGAAAAAACAAATAATGTTAATAAACAAGAAAGGTGCGACAGTTCTGAGAAGTGAAAGGACAATAACTTGGAAGCCGTCATGCTTCACGGCCCCGCCACAAACACACCGACTGCCCACGGACGGTTACGGTTAAAAGACCTATATTTTGAGCACATTTTCCCACACACATCGCATCATATCACCTGATGACAGCATTCTTATTCTTGGTTTTATTTTATTTTTATTCATTTCTATTTTTATTTTATTATTATTTTTTTTTCAGTGATTTGTCTGTAAGGACGCGTTAAGCTAGTTGGGACCTCTTTTCTGTCTGCTTAAGGAATTTTGGTTTCTTCTTCATTTTATCAGAAACTCTTTTACTAAAACTTTTCGAATGATCGTTGACTTTTATTTCTCCCCTGTTTTATAATATTTTCTATAACCGCAGATGAGGATGGCATCAGAAACTTGTATTTGCACATAACATAATTAAACTATCAATGTGATAATATTTGTTTAGAAAATTGAAATTATTAGAAGTTTCAGAATTCAGAATAGCTGTGTAAATACATATTTTATCACATGAATAAATGTAGATTGCTGTGCATTTACAAAATGAGAAATCTAAAGCTATAAAACATCTATTGGAGTGAAAACGATCATAACACCCCATCTCAGTTTCGGATAAACACGGAACAATCTTGTTTCAGCAAGAGATTGCAGATATTTTCTTTTCCAAATTTCATTTGTCTTTTTTAGAAAGAAACGTCTAGTGATCTGTTTGTAAAGACGCTTTAAGCTACTTGGAACATGTTTGACTGTTTGAGGAATTTTAGTTTTTTCTTCAATCTGTCAAAAATGCTTTTACTAAAACTTTTAGAATTATCTTTCAGTTTTATTTCTTCCTCGGTCTGTGATATTTTCTTACCGCAGAGTCGGGTGGGTATCAGAAACTTGTATTTGCAAAACAACTTTCAAAATATTTCAGTTTAACTAACTTTTTATATTGGAATTGCAAACATTTCACCATTGACAAATTGGAATGCAACGTTTAATTAAAAACCATCTCATAATTATGTCTATGAAACCATAATTAAACTAAAAATATTGTAATTTTTGGTTTAAAATTTAATTATTATAACTTTGAAATTATTAAATTTAATTCAATTATAAAAGAGAATTTACATTACCATACTAATCGGCTAATGCGTAAAACACCTTAAATAAAATCACACTGGTCCTATCAGAAAACAAGGTTTGCGACCAAGTTGAGATTAAGTTCCAGAAATCAGCATAGCTGAGCAGATTTGGTCACAGGAGGTTGATTATTTTGCATCATAAAATTGAGACATTTTGAGCATAAAGGTCTAAAGCATTGTTTCAAGAGAAAATTATCTTATCAGCCCATCTCAGTTTGGGATGAATGCAGAATAATCTTGTTTAGCCATCGGTTTGAAGGTTTTTACTTTTTAAAATCCCATTCGCCCTTTCTAGAAAAGGACATAGTGGAAATAATTGCAATTATTTTAAAAGAAATTTTTACTATTCGTTGAAAAAAAATAAAAAGGCAGAAAAAAACACATAAATAGGAACTCATTCGTAATCATCATTAATTTACTTATTTATACCCAGCAGCGGTACATTTCTTAATACTTTCTGTATCTTTTTTTCTCTGAATTTCACTAATAAATTATACTTCCATAATAAAATAATCAGTGTTATAATTTTTTATTAGAAAATTATAACTAAATATTTTTTTAATTATTTAATATCGTTAAATTATAAAATAACTTATGTTATCGTACTGGTCTTCTAATGTGCAAGGCACCTTAAAGAACATTATGCTGATCATATCAGCTAACAATGCCGGGCGACGTTCGTGACGATATTGGGAGAATTCATATAATTGAGTGAATGTAGATTTTGTCACATGAGTAAATGTAAATTTATGCTCATAAACGAAACATTTAAACCTTAAACTCCAATGCATCCTTTGACGTGAAAATGAGAACAACAGACCACCTCAAGTTTCGGATCAACACGGAACAATCTTAGTTGAGCATGAGATTGAAAATATTTTCTTTTCCAAATTTCACTTGCCTCTTTCAGAAAAAGAAATAGCGGGGATAAATGCTGTTAATTTCCAAAGAATCTTTACTATTCGTTGGAAAAAATAAAGGCAAAAAAACCACAAATAGAGGCCCATCTTTAATCATCATTAATCTAAATAATTATCTCCAACAACGGTTCGTTTTTTTTTAAATTTTTTCTTTATGTTGCATTTTTGCATTCCCCTTACTTCACTAAAACCTACTTTTAAAGAATTCAGTTAGCGGATTTTCATCGTTTTTTGAAGAAGTAATTTGTTTGCAACAAAATATTTCCATAAATTGCTTTAATAAGTAAATAATTACAAAAGTTTGTTTTTAATTTTTTCTTTAAGAGCAGTTGTGTGTTTTTGTGGTTCGCATATTTATTTACTTGAGCCGCCAAAGCGCGAACTGAAAAAAAATGCAATTCGCAATTTGTATAAATTATTTCAAATGATTCCCTTTTTTTTAAAGAATGAACCATTTTCGTAATTTTTCATTTTCAAGCTATACTACAACACATATTTTACTCGTCAAAGCGTAGGATATCTGTGAGGCATATTTATTATAATACAGCTACACTGGCGGTGGAAATAATTGAAATTCAACTGAGTGAAAACCACAGTTTCCCTTGCTCCATCCAGTTGCTATTCCCAATATTTAATTAGATGTTTTCCCATTTTAGTTGATATTATGTGAATACGAATATGTATTTGAGAAAATATTTGTCATGGTTATGTACATATAATCGTCAATAGACTTAATTTAGTTCCTTTAAACTAGCATGCTGTTTTTAAGCTGTACGTGTGTTATTTCAGGATGGCAACCTTAATTAGATGACTTTAAAGACTCTTGAACCGCACTGCTTTCTCCAAACTTCAACACCACATCAACGGAAGAAAGTTTGGCTGTTGAAGGAATTAACTTGCATCTGGGCTGTATAGACGACGGATCTTTCAGTAAAAACATGTTTCGAAACCTCGATTCTCCGCTCTCTGAGACTGCTCATGGGGCCAAGCGTCAGAAATATTTTCCAGTAATGACTAAAGACCACTTTACAGGATGGTAATTAAAATTCATTTAATTTTTTAAATTTTTCCTTCAAGAGCAATTGTTCGGGTTTTTTGTTATTCATGTATTGATTTATATGGGTCGCCAAAGAGCGAACTCGAAATAAAAATGCACTTCGCAATTTGTATAAGTTATTTCAAATGTTTCACTTTTTTAAAAGACTGAACCACTTCCGTAATTTTTCATTTTCAATGTATACTTCTGCACATATTTTACTCGTCAAAGTGTAGGATATCTGTGAGGCATATTTATTATAATACAGCTATATTGGCGGTGGAAATATTTTAAATTCAACTGAGTAAGAACCGGATGTTCCCCTTCCTCCCTCCAGTTGCTACTGGTCTTAGCTGGTCAGAATATATATTTCCCGCCCTTCTAATAATGTGGCCAATGCAAAAGAAGGCATAATAATCCTAACAGCAGGCCCGGTTCTACAGCCGAAGCCGCTAATGCGTCATTTAATTTCAACCGCCCCTTCACCCTATAATACCTTCATTCGTTCTCTAAACCATTGTATTTAAATTGATGATGGAAAAATTTTCGCATTTTTCCTTACGTCAAAAAATAAATAAATAAAATATCTTTCTTGGTCGAAGACTAACTTTCTCCACATCTCGCGATGCACTAAAGGCAAAGTAAAATTTAGCACCAAATTTAAATGCGTACTCACCAGAAAACAAGGAGCAGGACACAAGGGAAACTGGCGCGCATTCACTCTAAACTGAAAAGGAAGGCGGTTGGGTGATAAACGTTCCTTTCACGATCCGCCGATTGTCACACTGGGTAATGGATTCAAAATGACCATCACATGGTGGTGACTGCTAATACGCTTTTCTTTGAGCCAGTGATAACCGGTGATAGGTGAGCTAATTAAGTGCGGCTTGTGTGGTATTTGGGTTCACTATATCCGCATTCCTTGCTTTTGAAGTTAAGAGCATTTGAAAATACATTAGTTGCATAGGCGTTCGGTTGGGACCATTTGAAAAGGTCTTTATAGCCGAGGGTTTGTTGTACCGGGGTTTGACTGTATTTCATAGTCTACACGATTATGCTATCTGCCTATCAACCGTGTTCCTACATAAATCGTATAAAATAAGAGATGGATAATTTATATTCAAGATATGAAATAAAGCATGACTTTTTTTACTTTTATGATAAAAGTTTAATTTCATTATTGTTTTCAATGATATATACTTATATACTAATACAGAAGTCCCTAAGCTGTGGTACACGTACTCCTGTGGGTACCCGAAACCAATGTTGTTGGTGGCGGAGATTAAGAAAATATAGAAGATTAAGAAAAGTTACAGAATTTTGTTTCCTCAAATTAGTTATGGAAATCCGAATGCCTACTCGGTAGCAGTGAAAGAAGAGTATCACGAACTCAGTGTTAAAGCTATAAAATATTTAATATATTTCACGAACGCAGAACTTGTGGAAAGAGCCTAACTCAGCTTTTGATTTTATGTCTTCGTTTGGAACTAATATTACAAAATTCAGCTCCAAACAACAATCTCAATGATCTCATTGAAATTTTCTTCCAATTGATTATGACGAAGTGTAATTGTTAGCTATACCTGTAAGTCAATGCGTACTTAATTTCAAAACTAGTTACGTTTTTTTTCGGAGTTGAACTAATATTGTTATAAAATTGAATCAAATGTAAAATCAAAAATAAGTCCTACAAATGCTATTTAGTAATTAAGCTGACCTAAGTCCCTAACATTATTGATAAAAAAGTATTTGCATTGTCTGATGGTTGGAAGGAGTTGGAGATGACAGTTGAGGGTACGCGAAAATAAAAAGACTAATCCAGGGGTACGTGAAGTAAAATAGGTTGGCAACCCATGTACTAGTACCATCTTAATTTTTTTAAAATTGCTCTCCTCAAATGAATTTGCGTTAATAGCATTATTTTTTAATAAAGAAAGCTATTTAATAAAGAAAGCTATTTAATAAAGAAAGCTATTTATTAAAATTCCGATTATGCGTCTTTTTATTTATACGCCTTTTACGTCAATCCCTTAAAAAACTTATAAACAGTGCTTTACTATATATACGACTTTATTATTTGTATTTTTTTAAAAATGCCACACGTTAAAACTTTTTTTCAATATAAGATCTTTTTCTTCTTTTTTATTCCACACATTAATGTTGGCCGCAAAGTAGGGGGGGGGGATTTCCAGTGAAAGAGCATTTTTACGGCCCGCATTTATGTATTCATTCCTTGTTAATTTAGTCATTAATATAACAGAATAACAATAAATTATGCACATTTTTTCCTTTCGCGTATTTATCTATCGAATTGTAAACAAGTATTTGAGGTTTCTCGGCATGAACAAAAAGAAATGCTTATTTTGAACAAAAAATAAAAATTGGAAAATATTTTTTAAGCTTTTTTCAGTACTCTTTTTAGCAGCACGACATTTCTTAATAAAACAAATAATATAAATAAGTGCGGTTATTATGCAATAATATAAATAAGTGCGGTTAAAGGCATTTCTGCTTATTAGTTGGAAAAAAATTAAAGCTGCAGAAAAACTCAAATAGGATTTAATCTCTCATCATCAATCATATAAATAATTTTCTCAGATTGGATTTATCATTTTTACTTTTTAGTTTTTTTTCATGTTTTTTTGTTTCAGCATTCACTCTGCTAACATTGCTGAAATCTGTTGTAAGAAAATTTAATTATCAGGTTTTCAATTTCTTTTCATTGCAGCTAATTTGTTTGAAGCAAAATGCGTATATAAATTGCCTTAATAAGTATGCAGTTAGGATTGTTTTTTTTTTCCTTTCCCCAAAGCAATTATGTATTTCTGTGGAATATCTTTTTATTCAATTATTTATTGCATTTTTTAAAAAAAATGAAAATGGAGTCTTATTTTGGATAATTTGTATAAAATTTTTCATGATGTGCTATTAATAATAAATTTCCTGAATATTTTTTCTTTTTGCTCTGTATTTTCTATTCCCATTATTTAATTATATGTTTTTACATTTTAGTGGATATTATATGAATACGAATGTGCATTTGAGAAAATATTTGTCATGTTTATGTACTTATGATCGTCAATAGACTTAATTTAGTTCCTTTAAATTAGCATGTTGTTTTCCTACATGTTTGTTATTGAAGGATAGAAACCTTAATTAGATGTCGTTAGAGACACTTGAGCCGCACTGTTTTCTCCAAACTTCAACACCACATCAACGGAAGGAAGTTTGGCTGTTGAAGGAATTAACTTGCATCTGGGCTGTATAGACGGCGGATCTTTCAGTGAAAATATGTTTCGAAACCTCGATTCCCCGATCTCTGAGACTGTTCATAGGGCCAATCGCCAGAAATACTTTCCAGTAATGCCTAAAGGACACTTTTCAGGATTGTAAATAAAATTGATGTAATATGTAACACGGTTGTTACCATCTGTATGATTCCGATGAAATTAACAGTCGATGATGGAACAACATTGAAAGAACAAGATGATCAAATGATGTTTCTGAAGATACAATTTGATGCAGCTAAACGGATCATTCCAACACACGAGTGGTTCTAATAAACCAGAATTAGATACATCTCTCTGGACTACATTGAACTGCGAAATGAAAACCCCAGCAGCAACAGGAAACTGGAACATCAGTAGCGACCGAAGCTGGCAATGCCAGTCGAAAACTAAAACTTGAATTGAACTTCGTAAAGTGCCTAGTTCGGAGGAGCTTAAATATCTGATTCGAAGACATCATTTCACTTTTCACTATTTTCTTCACTCTCGTAGAAGAAAACACTCTTTCACGGTAGCCACACGGTCTCCTCTCATATAATTTTAACAGCTCAACTATATATTGGAAATGAGTTATCTGATGAATCATTGTGGTTATTGGGGACACTTCTCTAACAAAGCAATTTTCAGCCAATGACGGTTTTCGAAGAAGGATGGCGAGATACATCTCATCTCCAATAGCATTCCAGAAATGTTAAATAAGAATTATAACTGGATATCTAGTTAGGTCAATAAGGTGAGGCCCCTGTAATCGAGCGTTTTCGAGTCCGGTGAAAGGATGTTATATTGTTTTGACTCCGAGATGACTGTAAGACGCATCAACCGCCCGTTCAGATTTTATATTTCAACGTCAATCATTTTTAATGCAACATCATGTGGTCTTCTTATTGAACATGTCTGGGATGCTATTGGATATCAGATGTATCTCGTCATTCTTCTTCGAGAACCGTTCATTGGCTGAAAATTGCTTTGTTAGAGAAGTGTCCACAATAATCACAATGATTATCTTTTAAAGACTTAATGGGGGGAAATCCTCATCCGAATGTAATTTATTTTCTGCAAAAGATTTGCTTTATATATCACATATGATTTATTTCATCCTTTTTGGTTGTGCGTCTTCCTTTAAACCATTTTTGTCAACATGAGTAGCATACAAATGTTTTAGAATTTCAATCAAAATTTTATATGTTATAACATGTGCCTGCAATTTCAGTATATGTTTGACGTACCATGGCCGAATCTTGTTCTTGTGCCAATAAACTCCAAATCAGTCATTGTGTTTGAGTGTTCTTACACTTAAAAGTAACCGATGGCAAATGGAAATTTTAACATAGGAAATACTTTTCCTTGAATCCTCAGAATTTTTTTTTTAAATTTCAATTATTTGTTGCTTTAGTTTTTACGAATTATTACTTATTCTTTATTATTTTACTTCATTGGGTTTTACACACAGGTTGAGAAACAATTGTTTAAACTGAAGAGTCATACTGACAAGGTTCGGATATTTCATTATTATTATTTTATTAAAGAAATTTCATTTTGTAAAGATATTTCCGTCTCTATCCTATTCCAGGTATGATCAGTTTAAGTTTGTTTATTTGAATATTCGTATGAACAATTTATTGTATGTCAAATCGAACAAAAATTAAATTAAAATTTAACCCCTTAACTGGTGTGCCGGTACGCCCTACATGCATCGAGTTATCGTAATTTTAATGTTGAAAACTAAAACAATGTCATTCACAGGCGTTGCGATTCGATTTAAATGACCTTTAGGTTATTAACTGAATTAAAATGACAACGCATTCCCGAAATAGGAGGTGCCATCTAATTAGAATGTTGAGAAAACACACCAATTAAGGGGTTAATTAAATCAAAAGTAAAAAATATCATTTTATAATAATTTTAAACTTATGAATAGCAATTGGCCATTATTCTATGTATCTGACATTCCCAAGTGTTCTCAATTTCCAGTCTTGATTCTCCTAAATTTTCCATCACATCTTCTGTAATATCCAAGTTGCTTTTGCAGATCTTGTTATTGATATGAATTGAATCCAAGCTGTAATTATTTTTTATGCAAATAATATTTTGTGCAAATCTTTTTCACGCAAATATTTTTTTCTAATGATGCTTATAAAATTTAAAGCGAATTGAAAACTATATCTCAGAAAATTTAAGAAATATGTAATAAAAGCAAGAATCGGAAAACTAACGTCTTATTAAGGTGATGCGTTAATTTATATAAATGAAATTGAAACACAAATACAGGGTGTCAACACTAAATCAATAGATCATTTCTAAACCATAAAATATAGGCTTGTACTTCCACTTTGAAAAATGCTTTAACTGTCATAAACAATTAATTTTTGTGTTATTTGAGTCAATAAATTTAATTCTGAACAAATTACGAAGTTTAAATTTTTATGTGGGAACCCGATCCCATTAGTCATATTAAATGAAATATTCTTGACACATTAATATTTTAAGGAAAAAAAGTTCCACTCTTCTCCGACTAAAACTGAACGAATTATGGATTTTTAAATCCCATAATTTTAAACCAATCAGCTGCCGCGTCGAGTTGTGTTCCGCTTTGGTTGGAGGATCTTCCTTGAGGTGGTCATTAAAATGGTCTAAGTCAGCGACATTCAAAGTTACATAACTCGGTCAGTTTTAGTCACAGAAGAGTCCACCTTTTTCCTGTTTGAAATGATAGCGTGTGAAAAATATTTTACTAGAGATGACTAATACGACCGAGACAGTATAAAAATTTATACTTAATATTTTCCAAAAGCATAAAATAAAGCTTTAAGTAATTTAAAGCATTTTTCCAGCAGGAAGTGCATGCCCAATTAAATATTGGGATACGTTTATAGTCGATATCTTGTATATTCCTAATATAAACTAATTCAACACAGATGTTTCCGTTTGTCGTGCAGTTTTATCTAATGCAATTGCATCCAAATTAATTGGTTTCTGCGCGTTAGTCATGTCAACCTCTCTTACACAGTTCATACATTATTGCATCCGATGATCGTTTCACCTTGATTTCCATCACTTTTTTAAATTCCTGGCTGATATTTAAAGCTGTATTGCTTTCATTTTTGTAAAAAAATCGCCTTTTCCTTCGTTAATCAAAATTGTAGCTATGCGTCTTTCGTATCAACTTCTCTTACTCAGTTCATGCCTTATTACACCCCTGACAGTTTCACCGTAAGGACGCGAAAGCCTAGTGGTAAGGTCTCGGCTTCGACGACGGAAGGTTTCAGGTTAGAAACCCGAATCCACTGAAGAACCGCCGTGTATGGGGCCTGTTGCACGTTAAATACATACACAGGGGGCCAAGCTTCCTCCCGTTGGTGTGTTGCAGACGTTTGGAGAGGGAAGCGCCAGTTGAGGTGTCGTCCTCGTCATCTGACCGTGGTTCAAAATTACGAAGTTCGTTACAAAATATCCCTCGTGTTGCTTCAGAACGGGATGTTAAAATTACTAAACTAAACTAAAACTCCTACTCAGATCATGCCTTATTGCATCTCATGATAGTTTCACATTAATTTTTATCAGTTTTCTTTTGTTTGTTTTTTGAAAAATTCATTTTCTTTCATTTTTTGGTGAATACATTTGAAGCTGTATTTATTTATCTTTTTATTTTTCTCTAAAATCGCTATTTCCTTCGTAGTCGAAATTTTAACATTCAATTTATTCTACCTACCTGATAATAGCATTAACTTAAAACGTATCTCTTAAAATGGTTAAACTTTATAATACTGAAATGCTCCGTTAATTGCTCAAATATCACATTGACAAGAGAAGCAATCGTAAATCTCTCTCTTTTTTTCTTTCGATGACAAATTTCAGACATTATCAATTCAGACTTCTATACGTGATAATAACTATTAATTTCCCGAAAGACGAACTATGCAGGTGATATCTTTCGCGCATCATTTACCCAATTAAAAATCATCAATCAACCGATTAACAATACTTCTTAATAGTTTGTTGTACGCGAAAAAGAACAAAACAACTAACTGCCACTTTTGCTAATAATTATTAATATACAATCATTTTTCACTCCACTTTGCTTCAGTTATTAACTAATAGAGGATGCTATGCTTGGTAAAGATGATAAATTATAAGATGATGGATTGATGTTTGAATGTGAACATATTACAAACTTCATTGTTTGCCAAGAAAAGATAATATGATTAGCTAATATACTCACCGCACGGTAAATAATTTTATAACGTATGTAATTAGTTAAAATATGCAACAGAAATTTGTTCTTTCCATGCGTTCTTGTTTTGTTCGTTCTCCTTACGCTTCGATAATTCTTAATCTTTAATTTATGAATGACTGTTACGACCCAATAATGGATAAATGTATCACCTGCGTTTTGCATTTTAAAATTATTGAGAATAATAAAATAAACAGTTTACATATAATATTTTAGACAGGATGGAAAAAAACTTATTGGTGCAGAAGATTCAATTAAACAGTTGCAGCTTTTTAATTAATTAGCTTTAATAAAATTCAAGTTCGTTATTTGATTTTCAAACTATTTTTCAATGCACTTGTTAGAAAAATTTATATAAATAACTAGCTGTTACCCGTGACTTTGTGCGCGAAGAATTTGGATTATTATTTTTTTTTTTAATTCACGAATGTAAATGTTTCGTTACATGTTGAAACGGGAAATTAAAAGTTTTTTTCGCTTGATAATACATAATTGGACGACTAACAGGAGTGTCTGCTGATATAGTTAGGTAATTTGTTTATCTATGCCAACACACTTTTGTATACGACGTTTTTTGTTTTCGTTTTTTGCATGGATGTAGAGTTTTTTTGGGCTGGACACACGTGAACATTCCACATATAGTTGCCCATGTGAAAAATATGGTTTTTCCAAACGTACGCCTGCTCCTTTGAGTGTCTGGCCCTGAGCCTGGAATATGCTAATTTTAAAGGGAAATGTTACTCTTTGAACTGGGATGGTAAACTCTTCGGTATTATCGGAATGCGTGGAATTAAAAAACTCTCTCCTCTCGCTATGCCAGTCATAACAGTAGCTGGCACGACGTTTTCACCTAGGTATGTAATTTGTAACCGTGCGCCATTGCGCAGTCTCGGTACATCCAGGTTACGTATCAATAGTTCAGGCAAACGACGTTTAATCTCAGCTTGTCGGAAGGTACCCCTGACAATTCTAAGGAGTTTAAGAACTCTACAGGATCTGATTTTGCTTGTTATTGCCCATTACCGTATCTACAGATGTATATTCTGTAATACCTCACTGTAAAAATTAAACAAAACATCGAGAGATTAATTCACTAACGCCATTGGATCACTGTGTAACCGTATTAAAAGCTGTAAATCCTACGACAACTGGAAAACGGAAGTGTAAAGTCTTCTTTGTTGTTTATGGTCAAACAAAGCAATATTTTCTTATATTATCTTTAACACTGGCAAAAGCCCGCGCGCGAAACAGTAATTTGGCTGGAATTTATTTCTATAAGAATAAAAGGTATTGTTAGAAATTCCGTTAAAAATATTTTTTTAAACCTTTATAACAATCAGAGAAAACGGTTCATCGCAAAGAAATTATCATCTTTAGAAAGATAATTTTCTGCTCTTTAATTTGGCATAAAAATAATTGTTGTCTAATAAATGTTTCAGAAGTTATTGGCAAAAAACGTCTAAGCATTAGGGGTTTAATAGCGGTTAATTGTTATTTAATTAAATATCTTAAGAACACTAACCTGAAAGTTGAAAAACACACGTTGACCTGTAGAAATGCTCTGTATCAAATGCAAATTTCGTCGCTACTGTTCACCGTTTAGGGAGGAGTCTCGACGACAGAGAGATACATGTATTTTCGGTTTAATATAGATGCTAGCTGATATACCCGGCGTAGCTCGGGATAAAAAATATTTTCCAGTTCGCGTTTATAACACTTCTTCTAATTTTATTAAAAGTGCTTTCGCGGACGCCGTTAATTTTCGTTAATGAACCGAACTCTTTGAACCATCAGAAACACCCCTTCTTTCTTTTTCTCTCCTTAATGAACCACCTGGCAAGAATACTCTCGTTGTCCGTCGTCCAATTCCTCCCCCTCCCCCCATCAATGCTACAAACAGCAATCTCTTTCATACTTGATTTTGACTTAGACTTCACAGTCTCTTCATAGTGGTCTATGTGAGTGTTGGTGCAGAAGAAAAAATCATGACGCTTATTTTTGTTTAGGTTCCGCAACCAAAAATAATAGAGAGTTTTAGCATTAACAGAGAAGGTTACATTGAAGATTGCAAAATACTTAATTTGGAATTACGATTTAGTCTACAGTCGAGCTTCAAAGTTAGTGAAAATCACTGAAAACGTCACACAGCGAAGACGCGTATCGACTATCCAATTACCTTTGACATTTATTCATCAATTTAAGTTCAAGCGAAAACATCAAAAATTGTTATATACCGAAATTTCGTGTAAAGTTAAAGCTTATAGCTCTCAACCAAATAACATAGAGAGTTGATTTAGATCTACGTAACGAGAAAGGTAGACATTGAAGATTGCAAAAATAATTTTAGAATTTGTGATTATGGTTTAGTCACAGGCGATTTAAAATTGGTGAAAATTGCGAAGAATTTTGATGACGTCACAGCGACCGACGCAAGCGACGCATCGGTTGTGAGGATAATAACTGGATTTAACAGATCAATATAATTCATTTCAGATTAATTAATCTATTCAGATTAACCTCTTAACAGAAGGTCGTAGAGCATAGGTCAAAGTCACATAGAGCTACTTTGAATCATAGTTGAGTAATCGATTAATTAACTGTCCTTACATATTATTAACAATTGTTGATTTAATTGAGATGTCCTTTCCAAGATTTAATTGAGTGAGTTGGATTTAGTTTTCAACTGAGGAACGGTCATGAATAGGTCTATGTCAAAGTCACATATAGCTACTTTTACTACATTGGACAACTTAGACAAAAAAGTCACAGCTGAGAAGGTAAAAGTTTTCATGCCCTGAAACCCAGCGGCCGTTTCGGAGACAGGCCTCCCGTCGATTTTTTTTTTTGCCATTATCCAAAACAATTCTTCTTAGTTATGTTTTTGTCACTGAGCGGAAAAAACCTCATATTGTTCTATCTTTTCACCTTTAGCCCTCCTCCGGTAGGAGGGATCAACAATCTTGAAGGATTCTTACACACTCATTATGATCATTATACAATTTAGAAATTCAGTAAAGCACCGCGAAAGACAGTAATTAACATCATTGTGTTGTGTGCAAACATACGAAAAGGTATATGCTGAATAAAAGCTAAATAAAATTTCTTCCTTTCTGTTCATATTCAAAGAAAACAATATTTTATCATAACTTTCACAATGGTAAAAAATACCGGAATAAAGGATTTGATAAAACGATCAATGGTTTGAATTTTATTACAATAAAGAAAAGCATTTTAAATTGTGTATGAAATAAATTTGAAATGTTATTAAATTAAGAAAAGAACGAATAAAATTAAATTGAAATCATTAAAAAGATATTTTCGCTCTTAAGAATGGTATATAATAATCTACGTGCAATATTTTTCGAAATTATTGACTAAAACACTGAGATAAAATGCCGAAACTTGGCTTAGGTTTTCGGTATTTAATTTATATATCTAGGAAGTAATTTTTAAAAGTTTGAAAAGTAGAATTATCTAAGAACGACACCTATAATGGCACACGTGGAAATTTCTGGTCAAGTTCTTTTCTCCGTTTTAGGAGGAGTTCTTATGACAGAGATCTATTAGAACATCTTTTTTTCCTTCCTTTTCGTCTTCCTACGATAGAACCGGACTAAACAGTCTTGAAGACATATACACACTCATTAGGACTGAAGCAAGTGAAAATTAAACAAAACATCGAGAGAATAATTCACTAACGTCATTGGATCACTGATGTAACCGTATTTGCTGCTGATGCTACGACTTCGTAAACCGGAAGTAAAAGTCTTCTTTGTTGTTATGCTCAAGAAAACAATATTTTATTATATTAACTTTAACACTCAAAAGCCGCTGCCTCGCGAAACAGTAATTTGGCTTGAATTTATTTCTATAAGATTAAAAGCATTGTTAGAAATTGCGTTAAAAATATTTTTAAACCCTCAATAAAAAACAGAGAACACACATTGCACTCGCAATGGAATTAATATCATTGAAAAGATAATTTTCGCTCTTTTTAAAATGGCATGTAAATCATACACAAATATTTCAGAAGTTATTAATGAAACACGTCTAGCATTAGGCTTTAACAGCGGCTAATTGTTATTTAAATTAAATATCTTAAGAACTAATTAACTTGAAAGTTGAAAATAACCCGTTGACCTAGAAATGTGCTCTAGGAATGTGCAAATTTCATGTCGCTATTGCGCTGTTTAGAGGAGTTCTTGTGACCGACAGACGGATACATGTTTTTCTCTTTTTATATTTATAGATATTTATAAAAAAATAAGCAAATTTTTTAACAAAATGTAAATTAGTTAAAGTCTAACTGCTTGCCTAGCAACGGAGTATATAAATTCGCGTTATTTCAAAATCGTCTGAAAAAAAATAAATTGCGTTATTAAACTTTAAAAAATTAATAAAATTGAAGGAAAAATGTACAGAAATAAAATTGTTAGCACGGAAAAGGTAAAACTTTGACTTAAGAGTATAAAAAATAATCTTTATCGGACAATGCATTCCTGAAGTTACAAGGAAAGAAGGATTACGATAGTTGATTTTAAAATAATTTATTCACATGTTTTCGTATCCAGAAGGATCACAAATGGAAATCACAAATGATGGAAAAATAAAATAATCTTCATCGAGAATTGCTGAGTCAATGGGTTTTGTTAATTTTTAAGTGTTGTCTGAACTTTAAAAATTAATAACAATCGAAGGGAAAATGTTACAGAAATAAAATTGGTATCATTGAAAAGGTAAAAGTTTGAACTTCAAGATGGCAGTAAAATATGTTTTTAAATTCTGTCTGAAGTTACGTAGAAAACGGTTTTGTTAATTTCTAATTAACTCCTGTTTAATTAACTTTGGACTTAGAAGAGTTCATAAGTGTCTTCCCTGTCTTAAATAATAAGTGTACAAAATTTGCTTGAAAAACTGTCCATTGGCGTTTAGAGAGAAGATGTGGAACATAGCCACATACCCCACATACCCACAATGATTTTATTTCTATTAAGATTGTTTAAAAGCAGAGTAGAGTTAAATTTCGGAAAATTGTTATTTATTCATTCTTTCATTTCCAGCTGTATGTGTTAATAATCCAATTGTGTTAAAACTCAACAAACATTTCACTTCAAAATTTTTTATGAAATAACTGCATCTCCTCCTTTAAAAAAATCCACATATTCACAAGCTTTGGGGTAGACGATAAATTGTAACTGAGCATGTTTTAACTGAAGAACAGAGATAACTGTTCAGACTTGTTTTGAAAAAAAGAGTTAATGAAAGTGAAAGAATCAAGTATGTTAAATAGAAAACTAAAACATCTTAATATAAATAGTATAAATAAAACATAAATAAAAAATAAAATTTATAGCTGCAAAGAAACCATTTGCCCGTATGAAGATACTTGATAAATCTTATAAAAAATTTCAAAATTTATGATGACAAGATATTTTGTCATTGTTATATTTACTCTTTTTCAATATGAAGATTTTCATAAAGTTCAAAAAATTATAAATTCTCTTTATTTGACTCTATCACCAAATTGTTTTTCTAAATCTTAAAAGACCGCGATATATTTTTCATTGATTAGATTTTAATTTAATAATAAGTTGCATCATCTGACATTTATAGTTTTCTTTTGCCATGCTGTGGGGTTAAACAATATTTTGGTTTTATTAAGTATTTTTTCTTTCTAAATTTGTTTGTTTAACCATTGCAACATTTCTTTTATTGAGCTAAACGAATTTTGAGATAGATTTCAGTATTATAGTCGGAGAATAAATATTTGGAAATGAAGAAATAGAAATAAAATAATAATAGGTTGAATGAAAAGAAAACAAAGCTGCATGGGAGATGTTTATTTATATGGATGATGGTTATAAATGACCATATATCAGTGAGTCTCTTTTGCAATTTTTTTTTGTCAACAAATAGATGGATTCCTTGAAATAACCCATTCATTCTATTATATATTTTTCTAAAATATTGTTCAGTCGCCATGGAATGTATTATGTTCTCAATAAAACTGAAAACAAGGCATATAGAGGAACTTCTGTCCGTATCCAGAGGAGAACAGGAATTTCATTTCTTTCAGGACAGCTAATTCTATGTAAGATGATTCCATGATTGCACTGTTGATATGAAAACTCATATCTCTTACATTGATTCGGCAAGAACAAAATAACTCGTCTAGTAACAATGTTATAATCCAATGGCTTGGTATTTTTTAAAAATAAAGTCGTGCGAAATTTCTCGACGGAACTTGTTTGTCGGAAACTACGAAGGGACATAACTATCAATCATGCCACCAGGTGGCGACTCTACCAAAGGAATAGCTAATGTCGGTTGAGGGAAAAACTTGTTGTTCTACGAGGTGAATTTAATCTAGAGTGATGGGTGGATGTGTGTGCAATTAAGAAAAGATGTTCATAATATTATCAAATTTAAAGATTTTTCCATAGATGGATCCTGAATAGAATCATCTTATCATTATCATGAAGTGTATTTTGTTCCGAAAATGGATATTTTTTAAAGCATTTTATGAAAGGCGATTCAAAATCAAACATATAAAATTTATATATTATAATACATAGTTTATAATTTTTTTTTAAAGTTTTGACTAAATTATAAAAAAATCCAATTGATACAGGATTATGAATAAAGTATCAAAACTTAACGGGATCGGGGATAATTTATTTTACGGTTTGAAACTTTGTCACTACAATAGAATAATTATTTTTTAACGACGTTTATGTTATACTACGCCATCAGACCAGCTTGTTCGCCGGGAATATAATTTCAACTGACTCTCTTATGCATAATTTGATATTCATCCTCAACAAATTAATTTTTTGAAACTTGAAATATGGTGAGATTTAACCCATGCTTTTGCACAGCCTGCACTTGTTTTGTTCCTTGTCTATTTGAAAGTCCCTAATGGAGTCAAATAACTTCTAATTGTACGTAATCAACACGAACTATAATTTAACAAGCTTGATTTCAACATCGAAATAACGCGGCACGTTTTACATCCAGCGGCATGTTAGCTGGCTTAAAACATGCCGGTAAAATGAATTAAAACATAATCATAATTGTTAAGTTAACTGGATTATTTCCTAATATCTTACTATCTTGAGAGCTTCCCTTACAGATTGCACAGATAAATTGGTCAAATAAAAAAGAAAGTAAAATCCAATAGGATATTATCTTAGCTTTAAACAACGGAGTTAAAATTAGAGAAAAAATCGAATGACAACTTAATTGTTATCATTAAAAGGATAATTTCTTAAATTTTCAGATGGTGTAAAAATCATTTTTATGGTGTAATATTTTCGGAAGTTATTAAGGAAAAATGCCAAAATGTCGCTTAAATTTTAATGAATTAAAATTTCAAAAAAAAAACGGCTACGAGGTGCACATTTCCACGCTTCAAAGTATGTTTGCTCAAATTTCGTTGCTCTAGACCTAGCGGCCTGTCCTGTAGAGCACCAATATGAACCCATTCTCCTTTATTTTTAGTAGAGATAGATAGCGCCAGTGAATCTTGTGATCTATAATTTACTCACATTGTCGTGCTGGAAGTCAAACATTCTTGTTTCGATTTAATGAATACATAGTCGTTTACTTTACGTGTATTAATATTACTATATATTTTACGTCAAAAGTAAAAAAAAGGGAAAAGTTACCTACTTGAAGCTTTAAATGTTAAGAAAGGATGAAAGTATCCAATGTAAGTACTGTGATGTTGAGTATAAACATGCCAATGTAAGCAAAATGGAGAAACACATAAAAAATATTTCAAAAGTTCTATTGGATTAAAAAAGGTTTTGAAAGGGATAAAATAGATGATGAATTTTCTTTTAATCTAATTCCAACCATGACAACTACATCGAATTCACAGTTTCGAGAACATTTAAGCATCGTTGTTTATGATCCAGATGAATCCCATCTAACCAGGAAACTTTGTGTGAGTGTATCTAATATATCGCCAAATAATACAACAGTTTCAGCAACGAAATAATTCAAGTTTCTTGTTGCTGAAATTTTGTTACAAAGATCACTTAACTTTGTTGAAAGTAATATGAGTGAATATTACTTTTAGAATAATTCTCTTTTAAAAACTATTAGAACTGAAATATCTGCAACTTTTCATCAGCAATGTCTGGCATTTTGACTAATTAATCCAAAAAGAATGATAAACAATTGTATCTTTCATTTTAGTTTCTGTTATGAGCTGTTTATCATTTTAAACCAAACTCATTATTTTCTTTTTTTCATTTAGTTAAAGTAACTCTCATTTTTAAAAAGCAAGAAATACATTATTATTCCTTTACTCATTGTATTAAAAAAGGATTGGCATTTAAGCCACGCATTTTATGCAAGATCTATGATATAGTATTGCGTTTTTGTTTTTTCTTATTCATTTTTTTAGCCTTTATATAATTTAAAAGGCTCATAAAACTAGATTTCTTTTTTTTATCTTACCTAATGCGCAATGTATATTCTATACATATTATATAGAGAAATAATATTTCACTGCAGTGCCTGTATTTATCTGAATAGAGTTAATTGAAAAATAAATACTCTGGGTATTTACCCTTAAAAATAAATACCAGGGTATTTTACATCACTGAGTGTGCGTCTGAACGATGTCCGAATGCGCTTAACTCTTTTGTGTTCATTGGTTTCTCAGTGAAACCACACACTGAGCATTTTTTGTTTCACTGCACATGGGCGAAACGTAGTGTAATGTGTGTATGGATGTTCAAATCTCGCAGAGATGAGGAAAGAGTTTTTTCCATCGAAGTTTCATCATCTGGGTTTCCTAATTGGAACTGATTAAAAATGCTAAATCTTATAAAGTATTAAAATTTCTTATTCAGTGCTTGGAAGCTTCTCTTAAGGTTGCTCAAGAGTAAGTATTAGTATTTTGATTTTTTCTTGCAGTTGAGACTCGTCTGCCTAGTCTCTTCAGAGCGGTTTGTCGCTCGACTCGAACAATTTTCTGAATGTTTGGCAGGGAGGGATATATAAAATTTTCTCGGAATTTTTTTTCTGTAGGCTCTAGTGAATGGGAACTGATAACTTTAAAAAATTAAACACAGTGGTATAATGAAATTCGGTACATTGTTTATTGTTCTTGCATCAAATTTTTTACCTCTCTTTATCAGATTGTTGACAGAATATATTGGTAGACAAAGAAACTAATAGAAACTATCAATATTCTTCAATACAGTACGAAAATATGCTATTCAACCCAATCTGAAAATTTAATGAAATGGAATATAAAAATATACAACATTATTGTATGTAAGATAGAGACAAAGAAAAAGAAAAATGCTTCGTTCTACTTTAAAAAATCAGGTGAACTGAATATCTTACATCATTTAAGATGTATTTATATGAGACTTTAATTCTTATTTTATTACTGTAAAAAACAATAAATGAATAATTTTAAAAAAGAGCTACGTGAAAGACGCATTGAATATATATAGTTATTCTTTTTTCATTTTAAAAGTGTAAAAAATCAATGCAAAAAGTCTTGGAATCGGACTATAATAGCATGCAATACTCGTTGTCATAACAAAGGCAACATTTGTACAACAAATATTAATGTTCTTACATACGGCCGCCCTAAAAAATACAAAAAAAACCTGTCTGTAAACTGGTTACTAAATATTGATTCTAATGGGTCACGTTTACTAATCCTATAATCTTCCTGTCTGGGAATTCGAATATAAGATTTTGATATATAATTTCTGTTATTTATTGATGTGATATATTCTCTGCTATATCTTTTAGCTTCATTACACAAATAGCTTTATCCTGATTGAATCATACCTCAACATAGACCAATAATTAACTCTAACATTCTTAGCTGAAGGGCTTTATATCAAATTAGGTTGAACATATGAATTCTTGTGCGGTAAAAAAATTGAAAACGTATATTTTTCTAAGGTGCTTCAACTACAGAAGGGGAATTTATTTCAGAAAAAAAACTATTTATATAATTTATTTACATTAAACTATTTGAATAGTTTTATCTCATTTCGCTTTTTATATCACTATCTGACATAGGGATTAAAAATATAAAAATTATATTCCTTTATTAATTATATTTTGATTCTTTATGAAAGAATAGCTATACCTATTAAAATAAAATGAATTTAGCAATGTTTGGTTTTATAAATCTAAAAATATAATTTTTACTAAATTTAACGATAAAATGAGAAAGATGATGTTGCCTTTCACTTTTTAGCTTTTGGAATATTGATAAATAAATAGATAAATAATATAAACAAATATCCTTTTTCATCAAGCTCGCAGAAATTTAAAAAAGAATGAAAATTCTCAGTGAGCTAGTTAACTATCCATGCAGCAGCCAAGTGCATAGCAACTTACAAAAAAATAAGTCTATATGGAACTGAATGTAATTGAGAATCATAAATTTGATTACTATTGATACTGACTACTGATATTTTGGATTATAAATGTGAATGATATAATATTCTTGTCAATTTGCATCACATTGAGAGTGAAGGTTGTGACATTCATATTTGCACTCGCGTTAAGGAAATATACTACTGCAAAAATACTCTTTTTTAAAGTTTATCATTTCTCTTTTTGACAATAAATACCTAAATTAGAAAATCAGGATCTTTATAGATTTGTCAAGAATTGAATTTCTATTTCAAGTTTAAAAGATATGCAATCTTTCTATTTGCTCAAAATTTTTAAGACAGATGACATACCTTTTTCAGTAATATAATTTCTAATATTGGCAAATAGAATCGAAAGAATTGAAATCATATGAGAACACGTCAATTTACGTTGGAATCAAAATGCCTATACAAGATACTAAACAAATATGTGTCTTTATTGGCTTCAAAAAATTTGAAAGGTAGGAGAAATTTCCAAATGAGAGGGACGCAAAACGCCTTTCGTTGATTTATTCATGACGCATATTCGGTGAATTTTGCTTTTTATTCTGAAATCTTCTCACAAATAAGCGAGAATTCGGAATGCAAAATAAGGAAACGTGTCACAAAGTGTCAATAAAACGAGTTTAAATTCAGAATTTCGAAGTATTTCCATAACTCGATTTTAAATGCATATTCCCTGCTTAAGAGTTTTCTTTTCTTTTTAAAATTTATATTCCAAGGACTTCGATTTTACGCAATGAAGATAACAGGATATTTTGAAACTCTAATATATCACTTACTTCATTATGCCTTAAACTGAAAAAAAAACTATATTAAGGCTGGCACATCACAAAAGCTATGATATAAATCTAGGGGTAATACAGGGATATACAAAACAAGTGAAGCGACTACAAATGACTATAATTTCCTTGAAATCAACGATAGAAAGATAAATTTTTAATACAATGTAGAAGGGTTCATCAAGTTTTGTTAACGTACGTGATAATCAGCCAATGTGATTTTTTCTGGTCACTAGTGCAACATCCGAGTGGTAGTCCATGCCACTCCAGACACTGTGAAGCACGTTGACAGCTATTGATGCGCGTTCGATAATCATCCATATAAATCTTCTAAAATTACTTCTTGGACATTCATTTTATTCGGACCTTCTTAGACTCTTTGTGTCTAGCGCTTTGCCCATGGTATCTTGTTAACACAATAGCTAAAGTAATTTTGGTTAGATTTTAACCCCCGAGGGATATGTTGTAAGGACGGTGAAAATCTCGGTCGAGTTCGTAAATGGTCTATCCAGCTGAAAGAGGATGCAAATGGTGAGGGTTGAATTTTTCGTTCCCTCATAACTACCTTATGATTGACGATAAAAAGAAAAATCAAATTAGGAAAATTATTGTCTTATCAAAACGCGCAACCTTTGTATTGAAAGTTTTATGATAGCTACAGTTGTTTAGAAGTTATGAGATTAAAAGTGATTTTCCACCCACCCATCCCTTAACTTAAACTGCCTATTACCTATGCATGTTACACCATGTTGGGAAGCACTCATCATTTTTATTCATTTCCACTCTCTTTCATTCTTGTAGCTCTAATACTAACGGAAATAGAAGGCAAAATGTTCTTTTCCTTATATCTCTATACAAAGGAATTTACTTTTGACTTCCGGCTTCCCGACGGGGATTTTATTTATTTTTTCTTTCTTTCGTAGTTGATAAGGAAGTTATGGCCACTTGTTATTGTTTGTTTTGGCCATCTGTTTTGAATAACTCTGCACTAAAGGTTAGACTCATTTAATTTATGTGCATTAATTAACTGACTGTGTTGCTGAAGGTTTTCGTCAAAGCGAAGCACAAATGTGCTACAGTTTCCGCTGAAAGTTCTTCAGAAAGGCCACCTATATTCGCATTTATTAGCTAAATCAGTCTCCTACCTAAATACTATAAGGTCTCTTTGACCACAGAAGATGCAACCGTACTCCTTGGTCATGGTTCCTTAACTCATCGACTTCACCGTCAAAATTAGCATTTATTGGGAGAGCCTGGAAAGAACCTATGATATCCGTTCCATAATTGTGAAGTTACAAAAATAATAGCTCTAACATAATAAATACTGTGCCAGTTAGATTAGTAGTTACTTGTAAAGGAGTTGAAGAAAGAAAGAAATTAAAAGAATGATATAGGAGTAATAAAACAACTCTTGCTTGGATTTAAAGTTTGTTAGATAGCAGGCTCTCAATGATTTTAAATGATAGCCAATTAGCTTTTCGATTAGGTCCGTGAGGCAAAGAAAACTTTAGGTTTTAAGGTGAGGAGAGGTAGAAACGTGAAACTGGTGCTCTGCTGGAAAGAGTACTTTTTCTACTTAGTGAAGGCTAGTGACGTCATGATGTATTTTCGGTTTCGAAATTGCTGATTTATAGCTGACCTTGGCTGGTTGCATCTTCTTTTCATGTGAGTAGCCTAATAATTCATCGAATTCGCTTGTTCTGCTGGACCAAGTAGGAATAGAATCACCAGAGAAATATTATATCGAGGATTGTTAAACACTGTTATAAGAAATCAGTGTGAACTGCTGCAGTAGTTTACGTTATTTATGAGTAGTTAGTCTTCGAAATCAAAAATAATTCATTTAACCACAGAATCAAATGGTTTGACTAAACTCAAATAATAAAGGAGTGAAAATTAAGTTCTGTAAGTTTAGTTTGGTCGGTTTTTTTTTTCAACCTTCTTTCCATTGAGATTATAATGAATCTCAAACGTTCTGTTAAATATTATCGAAACAATGAAAGAAGACAAAATCAAAGTGCAAATGAATCGATTGATGAAAGTTTTGAAAGTAGTTCAGAAAGAAGGAGAAATAATTTGTTTTAATATAGTTAGCGTGATGGCCAGACATAAAAATATGGTGCGGTCGCCAAAAAGGAATTTCTTTTGGGCGATTATTCATCATATGTGGTATTCCTGAAAGTTTTTATTTTAGGGAGTTTTTGATGGTCCGCGCGTTTACGGCGTTCATGACAACGAAACCGGACAACGTTCTTGAGCATTACCGATTTTTGTTTCGACTTTTCTTTACATATCTCAAAACCAGTATTCACCAGAGATTATTTTTGCAATTACATAATTTTCTTTCTCATTAGAAGTTTTCCGTTAGTTTCATTTGAATGCTTAATTCATCTTCTAATGCTTGCAAAATCAAGAAAAAGATCTCCTTCAAGGCTAAAAAAATTATTATGTACTGATTTAACTTAAGGCGTTAGAAACAAACCTTTTAAGCTCAGCCGTTAATATTTTTTGATAGGATTGTAGAGAATCAAGCGAGCAGGGTATTTAAAACAAACTTGGGAGGATTGCTACGGAATCCTTCTGGGGTAAGGCGAGCACTAGCGAGAAACGGCAGAGACCCCCTATTTATATAAAATTTCTTTAGATAAAGACTTTTTGCACTTTTTTCAAAGAGCATTTACATCTGTATGCACTCTTACACTGATTGAAGATCTTAAAGGTCAAATCGACAAATTTGTGAGTCGATTTAACTTTTGAATCGGTTCTCTGAAGTGGTGATCAGTCTGTTAACAAATAATATACTTCAAGGAAATCACTTCAACACTTTTCTTTTAATTTTAGGCAACATTATATAGTTATTTCCTTTTACTTTCAGGACTTTTGAATTTAGCTCAAAAAATGTCAATAATCATATCATATTAAAGGTTTGAGAATTTCTATTAATCTATTGAAAGTGTTATACAGAATTTTCTTAAGAAATTTCAAGATCTCTATCCTTTTAGATTCTTTGAACATTTTGCTTCATTTATATAACAAAATAAAAAATAATAAATGACTTTATAATAGAACAAAACAACTCAAACATTTTAAATTCTGTAGATTCAAAGAATCTCAAAGCTTTTATCAAATACAAGCTATCAGAGATTTTATTAACTTTTTGGATAATACTTTTTTTATATTTTCAATACTTCCTATTTACTTGCATCCTATTGTAATTTCTTCAGTGGTTTTTAAATATATTTGACCTGTGAAACCAATAATCGTGACTTTGAATAAATTGTGAGGAACACTTTACTTTAGCATATTGGAAAGCTTTATTTGTCTATTTTATAATCTCTTTGATTTTCAAGATGCTAAGGAAATAAAACACTAGTGATATAAATTATATTTAGAGTAACTTATGAGTAAATAGACAGGAAACGTTCTATATCTTTTAAAGATTCGAATTGTAAAGAGATTTTGAATTAAATACGGTGTCAGTTCCGTTGTAATTAAATATGATACTAATGTTGTATTAAATATGATATAATTGACTACACAATAATATTCTTATTGTCTAGGAAGATAACACAATAATGATACGATATATAATTAGATTATTTTACGTAAAAAACAGGAAATGTTAAATTTTCTTGGAATCTCTGAATTATAAAGAACTTTTGTATTAAATATGACGTCTGTGGCAGGTAATATTTTATAGCTACAAGAGGGAAAATAAAGAATAAGAAATCTTTTGTAATGTCATAACGAAAAGAATCAAACATTTCAAATTCCTCTAATCTTAAATTATTAATATTTATGAATTAAATTATTTGCAATGCTGTAATCCCAGGTAGCACAACATGCTATACAATATTGTTCAATATTGAATAATATCATATTATATTGTACAATATTAGGTATATAATATTTTATTATATTGTGCGATATTATTCAATATTGTGAATTTTGTTTAATATCGTACAATATTGTACTATATCCTTATGCTACTGGGGATTGAAAGCAATTCTTCAAATGGACCATTTCATGCGACATCCCGGTGCATGACAAAAGTATTTAGGCATGTCATTTGAATATGCTACTAGGTTCTTAACACCCTGCTTTACTCAGCTCTGACTGTCCGCTATGCTTGAATGAATCAGCAACGTTCAGTAAAAACGTTAAACACATGTTAGGAGGAATGAATATGTGTGCTTTTAATTCCTGTTTAATAAAAAAGGTTCATGGTACGCTTAGCTGTTGTCTGTTTCAGGGCCCAAACATTCGAACACTGTTACATTATTTGCTATATTTGCATATTACTTGTGATTTTTTTTAACTTGAGTGGTTTACGTCAGGACCGGCCTTACTAAATGCGGGGTCGAAATGGAAACATTTGGGATAACCCCAATATATTTAAGTATTAATAATAATATATAATATATAAATAAACAATATGAAATTTTAATAAAAAAAATAATATTTATTTTTAAAATTTTAATAAGTTTAAGATAATAACTTTAATAACTTCACTTACTTAAAAACTTAAATTTTTAAAATATCAAGAAATTATATATATTTTTTATGTTTTTTTGATCGGATGCATTATAGAGCAATTAAGTACTCGAGGGAATTAAGAGCCGTATAAAGTTATTTTTTCGTGATCGCTGCGAAACACAAAGTACGGACATATTTAACTAACGACAACACAGAAACTTTGAAAACAATTAAAATTTTTGACTTTTGAAAGAGTCAGCCGGCTCCAATAAAACATTTGTTTGTAAACGAATTTAAAAGCATGAGAAATTCCCAGAGGATTATGTTTTGAAATCAAAATGATACTCGCTTTTAGTTTGAGTACATTGCACTCTTGCCCGGGGTTCTATTTGGAGCAGTTAGTCCAATCGGATAAAGGTCGGCCCTGGTTTACATTACTTGTGGTATTTTGTTAATTTTATCGTCATACAGTGAGTGGACAAAATGATGGAAACGCCTATCAGTATATGGGACGTTTGCGAAAGAGTGCCGTCTTAATGGCACGCAAGTGTTACGGCCAATATTTTTACTTTCTCGTATACGAAGTATACAAAGAGAAAGTATTGTGATAGTCAAAAAAATTCGAACTGGCGATTTTGACGAATTTCCACGTTTTAGACATCCCTGAGTCCGAAAACAATTATGTCTGTCTATCTGTGTGTCTGTCTGTGAACACGAGAACTCGAAGATTATTATAGCTACAGGGATGAAATTTGGTGTAATCTTGACACATAATTTCTAGGTTTCTATCAAAGTTTGGACAAAATCCGTCTACGGGAAGTCTGTCTGCCCGCGTATACTGTATATACGCGGACTGTATATACTGTATGACTTTATCTATGACTGTATATACTGTCTGTCTGTCCGAATATGAACACTAACTCAAAAACTTGAATAGATAGATAGATAAAATTTGATACTCAGTTTTATCATCAGGAATGTAGGTCCGTATGAAATTTTAGGCTAAATCCGTCAGCGGGTTGATTGATTGTCTGTTTGTATAATCGCATAATTTTGAGCGCAATAACTTCTTTAAAAAATTACTTTGATAAATGAAATTTGGTATGTGGCCTTCTTACCTTAATGGTAGATTTGTGTCCAATTTTTCTGTTAATCGGTTAAAAAAAGGCGTTCAAATTCCGAATTTCGTTTTCTATATCTTACACCCAGCCCTATTGGTAATCGCGCCGGCTTTTAATTGCACTTCTGCGTTGGACGACCTTCGGAAATCCTTGTATGACGTTTCACTTATTTTTTCCCCACTGCGTTAGGGGATTCTTGTTCGTTTCACTGCCTTTTAGCGTATTTTTTCCTCTACATGTGTTAGGGGCATACGAGAATGTTTAGCGGAGACCACTCCCGCTTGCTTTGTATGCAAAAAAGTGGATATATCAGTCAACCGTCAGAAACCCGCTCAGAATCTCCGGATTATTGCCCCTTTATATTGCTGCGCAAAATGTTATACCTCAGAAACTTTGAAAGAGGTCAAATTGTTGGTGCTGATCTGGTTGAATCTTCGGTCGCTACAGCATTTAACATTGGGGTCCTATCTAGAGCTACAGTATCGATATCGACTGCATACTTAATGGAAAGGAAAATAATTTCAATCAAGAACAATTGTAGACGAAAGAAAAAGTTTAAATTAATTCGAATTTTAAAGTGAATTGTAAGCTATAAAAAGAAGAAGACCGCAACCAAAATGATCGCAGAAGTCATCTCTATATTCCTGTTTCAACAAAAACAGTTAGAAAGGAACTACACAAATAAAAAAAAACTTAAACCAGAGTAGCAATTCCAAAGTCATTTCTGACTGATTTGATACTTTACAATATTTATGAGCAAAAAATATAGAAAAAATATTCAGTAATTCTATAGTGTACAAACTAATTATGTGTTTCACTTTTATTATATTATTCTTTAGCTTTCAGGTTAAGCTATTCTAGAAGAATAGCTAAATCTGAGTATGCGCAGTGGAAACAATCTTTTTAATTAATAAAAACTATTTAACTAATTGCCGCTAAGTCTTCATTGAAACCTTCCATATGCTTCATTGTAATTATGAACAAAATTTGAAGATAATCTATAGAGTAGTTAAAATATTTGAAGGGTGCAAAAAAGTGACGTTTATATCGATTATGGAAAAAAAATGATAAATTGTCTTCAATAATACATTTAATATTTCAGATGTAAATTAATAAGAATGCCACAATGAAAAAATAATTTATAAAACTGAGCTGAAACTTTCTATGACCGCATAAAATGATCTTCTGTATCGATTTCTGTTAAAAATTATCAATGCTGCTATTCAAAATATTCTAAGCATTAATTTTAATAAATTTTCTCACATGCAAACATTTCTTTTAAATTCCAAAAATGTATTTATTATTTAATTATGAGTAAACTTCTTCATATTACAAACAAAAATACTCAATTCAAGAAACTAGATATTTCTCAAGATAGTATCAATAAAAACTTATAAGTTTTTTTAACATTAGAGACTCAAAATTTCAATTGGACATACTTTTGAAGTCAACCCTTTATAAGGCCGTGGTAAGTATACTTATCACCAACTTCATCAATTTTTAAATGCATATTTTAATTTTGGCAAAAGTTTTTAACAACTTTTTTTGATGAAACAAAAACATAGATGTTCCAGTTCCTTTTCTCTAACCATAACGAAGTGTCTGGACTTGATAATTAATTATTAATTAGCAAGATCAATTATCAAAAAATAAATATAATTGAATACGCTAAATAATTTCTTTTCTTAAATGAATCTCAATCTCAAAGCCATTTTACTATAACACTACTAGAAAAAAATGGCCCTTTAAAGAGTTAAAATTGTGTGTTGCTATTGAACATTTGGTAATTACATTACATTACACCACCTGCATCCCCGTGTTTAGAGCCATTCGGCTCCTTTCCGATTTAGATGGATGCAAGTGAATTTTATTTTTTAAGAAAGGGCAAAACAAATAACAGGTACAAAAACAAATAATAATGTAAAAGAAACATACACTGGACAGAACAACATAGAAAACAAAACAAAATAGAAAAAAATAAAATACGTAGAGGAAAAAAAAGTCATAAGTAGCCGGAAGTGTGTGTCAACATGGGTGGATGAGTGCTCAATTATTATCCTCTACAATGAGAATGTTCTCATCACGTATGAAACGCATTAGGAGTCGAAGTCGGGTTCTTGATAAGTTATTCGTGAGAATGTTTTCCAGCCATTGTAATTTAAGAGACACTGTAGGAGTTTGGAAATGGCAGGAGAGGGTAAACCGACATTTTGTGGCATAGCGCATTGGATCCCCTTTTCCTCCGCACCAGCAGTTATCATATGTTCGAAGACATTTGGTAATTAGAACATATTTTAATATGTAAACAGTCCTTTTAGGTATACTTTTTAAAAAAATTGCTAGAAAATCTTATTTCCTTTGAAATAGTACCTTTTGCATTATAGTACAGTGACCAGTACCAGAATAATTCTTCGTGGTTCGATGATTAGCTAACTGTACAATGTACACAAAAAGAGATATATTTATTTTTAGCTTTTCACGATACCGCCCTATCTCCTAATATTACTTCGATGTTCAAATAACTAGTTGTACATTCTACACAAAATGAGATATATTTATTTTTAGCTTTCTACGATACGCCCTATCTCCTTGTAAGTATGCACTTATGATCGAAGAGTGTCGGATTGTTACTGGATCTGACAGTTCTTCAGTATTCAATTTGTTTCGAATGTCAAATTCTGAATGCCGCTTGTGCCCTTAGAAATCGTTCTTTTTCTCCAATATCGATCTGTATCGAGAAATCGGGAGTGTCAAGTAAAACGCGGTAGAATTTTTCCTCAGTTTTCTTTTACCTGTAGCTCTATGCACGATAGGGAAATAGAATAGATATTTTTCTTTATATATTGTATAGTTCAGAAATCCCAAAGCCAAATATTTATTTATTGCTATTGCAGGAGGTTTTGCGAAAAATCAGCGTAAATGTTAAGTTGTTAAAATGATATCGTTTATACGCTGGATATATATGTTTATATCTGTAAATTGCATCATGCGTGATGCGACGTGCATGATGAAAAACGCAGTACCGTACAGGGCAAAACGATGTACCAAGATTTACCAAATTTGGCACGTAGTTAGTTCTTGAGTACTAGTTGCACACAACAAAAGAATTTTTCAATATTTTAATTGGATTTTTAATTAAAAGTTTACCGATATCTTAACATTTTTCCTTAATAATTCCAGAGCGCATGATTGAGCAAAAAAAAAAAAAAAAAAAACACCATTTTAAAATTCAAAAAGTTAGCTTTCCATTTTTATTTCTATAGAATTTTTTTTACCAATTTCAATATTTTTTCAAAAATGTTGATAAGTAAATTTTATAGCAACAGTTTTCTTTGTTTTAATTACTCCATTTAAACACAAGCGCATTCCGACGATATTCCAATTTTTGGAGGCTCGTTAAATTTTTAAAATAATAGGAAGACGGAAAAATAAAACCTAAAGCATTATCACGCTGCTATGCTTCAGACAAATTATAGAAAAAAATTATTAAAATCTATTCCTTGCGTTTAATTTGTCGGCCGTATTTGGAAAATCCCATGCACTAGAATATTAGCATATAAAATAAACCAGTCGAATTATTTTTCCTTGGTTTTCTTTCCTATACTTGCACAATAAGTAAGTTATGTTCTTCGTATAGTGAACAGAAATCCAGTAAACATTCCGGACCCCTTTCCTTTGTCAGGTTGGGCCCAAAATTCGATATGTGTCTTAGGAATGGCGTTAGATTCCGCCGGACAGGGTGGTGGCACTGTCTCCCCGACGGGGGAAGGACAGTGTCTCACCGAGAGGGGAAACGACCTACTGCACAAGGAAAGGGTGATAATGATGACCTTTTGAAATTTTCGCCAGATCTTTAATTATCTACTAATCTATTAACACCACGTTGCGTGAACGGGGTGCAAAAATTTGCCGAGAAGGAGGAGATGCAAAGCATCCACGACAGGGGGGCTCTGGTCCCCCGGACCCGTGTTCTGATGAATTTTTCTGAGCTTTGAATCAATTTTAAACATATGTATTTTACCTAGTTTTAGAATGTTTCTACTGAATAATTATATTTTTTAAAAAGATTTATGCTATAAAACAAATATAAAAGTATTACTTTAGAATTTGCATTTAAAATTAATGAGAGAGGTTAACTTTTATAGTCAATAATTTTTTTGTAATGTGAGTCACAAAAAGTTCATTTTTGTCAACGTTTAACTTTTTATAGCTGTAAATTTAAATGGATTTGCCCTTATATGCATACGCAGATCTTGCAGGTCAACAAATCTTCCCCTGGCTGATTTCGGTCAAAATTTGACAAAAGTTAAGCCTTTGCTGTAGAAAAACTTACTGATTTTCAGTTCTTCTAGACACGCATTATTCCGAATGGTTTCTTTTTTTTCGGCTCTAAAAATCTAAATCTTGGGTATTCAATTTTTTTGAAGACTTGAATACTTCTTCTTTCTGTACTTCGCATATTGGAAAGCAAAACAGTATGGATTTAATTGACATAACATAAAAATATACTAACGTGGTGTCATTGAAAGCATGATTTTTTGAATTTAAAATGGTGCAAAATCATTTTTCTACTATAAACTAAGAGCGTGTTTAGAAGTTATCGTGTAAAATGCCCAAATTTCACTTATTTTGCTGCGTTAAAGATCCGCAGTTTTTAATATATATATATATATATATATATATTGAGATTCCTCTAATACATCATCTAGTGTGTAGTCTATATATAAGTTTTGGTGTCACTCCGCTGATTAGTTTCACCTACAGGATGCTCTCAATAGCAGAAGTTGAATTATAATCACCTTATATAATTGATAGAGAAATACATTATCCCTCTTGAAGGTTTGCTGTCTTATTGGAGTACTCAGAAATTTTATTGAATCCGTAACAAAATTCCTCGGAGATATTACCTAAATAATGAAACGTATTCTGTATTACATGCAAAACTTCAATACGGAATGCCTTTGCTTTTAGTGGCCGTATAATTTTTACGAGCCTATTTCGCAGTGGTGTAATCATAAGCAGTGCCGCAACGTTCTTACCTGGGTGACAAAAATCGCGCTGTTTCTGAGGAGGTTCTGTCAATTGCTTTCTTATTTATTTTTCATGAAAACAAGAAGTGCGGGAACGGCTTTTCGGCACCATTACATCCCTGATATTTCGATTCAGCTATTTGATTAGTTGAAGTTTAATGGATGCCCATTTCAAGTTAAAGTTCAAATTTCAGGTTAGATGAGAAAATTAGGAAGGTACATTTCACAATGAAGAGAACTGTGTAAGGCTTTGAAGATAATGCGAATTAAATGTCTCTCAAGATTTGAATTTTAAAATACTTCATTGAAATTTTGAGATCAATTGTAAGGAAAATAAAATATTTAAAACACTGATATAAAAGAGGGCCTGGGAATGCTGTATTGATTTAATCTAGCCGATATTTGCTTAAAAATACAGTGTTTTAACACTAATTCAAAATAAATTTTCATTTTATATTAATGTTATAAATAAACAATTTATTCTAAAAATAGCTTCATTCCCTTCGCAAAAGCTGAAGTTTATAAAACTATATTCATGTAGGTTCCCTTTTGCGTGTCTAATTCTGAAGTAATCAGACGCATAAGCTACAGACTCAATGAAAGAAAATGACATAAACACCGAACAGCGAATAAAAATTATCGATCTAAGCCATACAGGATACTTATTAGACAGTATACTAATGCCACACAGGATATTTCAAGATGCCAGAAAAGCAAGAAGGTTCTGTCTTTCAAGCGAAAGCGTTCATTAATATTTATAAGAGAAATGAAAGTTGTGTATAAATAATCGGCAAGAATAAAATGTTTATACAGCACGTGCTTGTGCGTTCGCCTTTCAATTATTAATGAGATGCTTTGAAGTTATTTCTTGGAATGGATATTTAAATCAATGCGACCGTTTGTTTTAGTGGGTTTCCCTCAATTTAGATCAACTGAGAATATTTCATTGGGTACTTTCTTTCATTCTATGTGACCGTTTGTTTTAGTGGATTTCCCTGAATTTATATCAGCTGAGAATAATTCATCGAGCACTTTCTTACATTCTACATTAATTGTGTTATTAGTTAACGTTTTGTTCTTGGGATATTAACCCTGGAATGATAATGCCACCTATTCGTCACGTCATTGGACATATGGAGTCAATTTAATCTAAGATTAGCCGATTTAGAAGATTTGGCGTATTTAATTAATAATTATTATGAAATATTTCCATTTATTAAAACATAAGTAAATGTTACATAAATGACGTTTTCACAAATAAATTTGATTAAGGATGTAAGATGTTCCTTTGACCGATTGTACCTTTCATCCATTCAGTTTGTGTTGGCAACTGGTGACAACAAGATCATCGACCAGTTGCTTAGTCTGGCTTGTTGCAGTTTGAAAGGAATACTTACTGTGCTGAAAGTTATTATTATTTAATCACCACCGGCCCGTGTTTGGCCTTACACACTTTAGGATAGACCTGGTTGGTGTGGGTCTATCTGTTATTTAATATATTTCACCATTGCAGAGTATTACAAGCATTACTTTTTTCTTATCACATTTTTTGAAAGCCAGCTGTGTTATGCTTTTTTTCCTCCCTTCCACGTCTAGGGCATTCGCTCTCTTTATTTGTTTTTCCTATCTTTTTCTCATTCCCTTTTATTTGGTTATAGTTTCGCCTTCATCTTACCCCGAAGAAAACTTATCTGCTTTAATACACATTCGTTTTATTAGAAGGCACTCATCGAAAAAATATACGTGGATAATTTTCTTAAACACAACGAAAATAATTACAATTAAAAAATTATTTTTCTATTTAGAAGTGAAACTGTTTTTTAAAGATTGAATTGTAATTGTATTTTCTTCAGATTTTTACAGCACTACTCGTTTCTGAGCTGACGCTGCAGCTGTATCTGGGGTCACTATAAAATTCAGAAAACTATCAACTGTCACAGACAGAATAGGAATCGGTCAGAACTAGCGAAGCAGAAAATGAGCGCACCAACCGCAAAACAAAGCCGCAAGTCAGAATCATCAGATGGGGCTTCCAGGAAAACCCTTCTGGGATGAATAAATGACGTCCGAAAAGTGTTTCGGTGTTTTCTCTGGTCTGGACTGTTGGGCTCACCCCAAATTTCCCGACATTTGAATGGTTGCTTTGTGGTATTTTATCTTTTGTTGTTGAAACACATCAACCGCCTCTTCTGCTTTCCTCTGTTTCGGGTGTCGTATGTATTAAATGTAGGTAATTACGCTGTAGCTATATTTTCCCAGTCTGAGCTGTCAATATTGACTGGCTGAGTATTGCATTTAAATTTATTTCGATGTAGCTTTATCCACCAGTGTTTCGGTGTAGATTGTAAACTTTTCTTTATTTGAGCTCAATAAAAATCTTCCACTCCTGGCCATATAAAGCCTTAAGCCAATTTTGGCAGGCTGGTTCGGAGTGGGTTGTAAAAGTGAATGAATGCCTCTCTTAATAAATAATATTGCAGCACAAAGAGACCTAGCAAGCAGTTCCTGTGCTCAATTCATAGAGCATTGGACTGGATTTAATCTGCTTCTCCGTGGTTCAATGTATTTTAATCCATTGCCACTGCCACTGCCACTGCCACTGCCTAGAAAAAAATAAATGTTGAAAAACATTTTAGCTCAATGTTTTTTAATATTAATTTTTGTTCTAGGCAATTCTAGATCTTTCTTTAAAATTCTAACTGGATATTTCTGGAATATTCTCGTGCATAAATACTGAGTCCCACAAGTTGTGGACAAGTTATCTTTTATTACGCTTTTAAACAGATCTTATTCACTGTTAAACCATATTCTGCAGTTCTTTGTATCTTTACGACAATTTGGAGACGTTTACAAGAAAGAAATTCTATAGAATGACTGTATGATTCGAATGGGCTAGATAAATTTCGTTTTTCTTATATGTAGTGTTTACCTCAAAGAAAATAACTTGTTTCTTAAAAATATTGTATGAGGCGTTCTTGACACTGGTATATCTAAAATATTTCATTCAATGAAATGTTTGAATTTGAATGAATTTAAGTATATTAAAACATCTTAAAATCTATGGGCAATAATTTTATAAGCTATACTAGTCCATTAACTTATAACAATTTAAATTTCTTCAAACAGAGATTCACAGTAGCATCTTTCGTTTATTTTCTTTCATTCTCTTCGGCCAGCACTTAAATTCTTTTCTTCCTTTTGTCTCCATACTTTGAACCACCTGGCACGAGTCTAGCAATCCCTAGAACTCCACATTTCCTTCCCCATCATTACTATGGCAACAGCAGAAGCTCTTTCATATAATCGTTTTTGCTACCATATCCGAAGTACAATTCTTTTCTTTTTGGTGTATATGTGCCTGATCGGAAAAACACGAGATAACGTTCCTCTGCATTGGAAACCGGACTCAATAACCTTGAAAGACTTAACACACTCATAAGGATAATTAAAAAAGTTTTAAAAATTCAGCAAAACATCTCAGAAAGAGAGCATTTAAGTAATTTCACTGGATTGCTGTGCAAACATATTGAAAGATGTACATGCAACGAAATAAAAGTGAAAAAAAAAACTGACTTTCTATTAATATTCAAAGAAAGCAATATTGTTTTATTATAACTTTAACAGTGGCAAAAACTCAGGAATGAAGGATTTGATAAAACAATAAATCGGTTTAAATTTAACTGCAATAATAGAAAGCATTGTTACAAATTGTGTTTGAAATGAAGTGCGAAATGTTTATTAAAATTGGGGTGAAAAGAAAAGAGAGTATGACATTTAAATTCAAATCAATAAAAAGAAAATTTTCTGTTCTTTAAGATGGTATATAAATCATCTTCGGGAAATATATATTTCAGAAGTTATTGGTAGAAACCTGCGAATAAATGCCGTAAATAGGCTTAATTTTTGTTATTTAATTAAATATTTTAAGAAGTAATAATTTTTGAAAGTTTTAAAAAGCACAATTGAGCAAGAAATGAACCCCTGAATGGCATGCGCAAATTTCATGTCGATACTGTTCACCGTTTAGGAAGACGCTTCTTGTGACAGACACACATGTAAAACATCTTTTTAATCTCCCTAATTTCTCTTCCTTTGATCGGAACCGGACTAAGTAACCTTGAAAGAACTTTCATAATCATAAAGATAATTTTAAAATTTTAGAAAATTAAAGAAAACATCTCATAAAGAGAGTAATTAAGTAACGTCATTGGATTGCTGTGACACCATATTATAAAAGGTATGCTACGACATAAAATTGGAAGTAAAACGTGTACGTTAGAGTTAAAAATGTGTTAAGAAAACAATATTATCTTACTAGAAAATCATCCTTCATGGTTTGACGGGTGCAAATTGCCTCTTCATTCGAGAGATTTCCCTTCAAATTTGACGTGTTTAAATAGATATATATGCGAGAGAAATGCTTAACATTGATTGAAAACAAATAAAATAAACATATGTTTTATGACAGGAAATATTTTTTTTACTTACATATTATTTAAATATTTCTTTATTCAAAAAACCTCTTGGTAAACAACATTCCGTGTGAAGTATTTTTTCGTTGTTTAATAATTTTCCTTGCACTTCAGATGTCTTTGTGTAAATTTTAACGTGATTGGGAATCCTAGACCTTGAAAATGCAACATAGAGCTGTGTAAAGACATTCTCAGCAAGGTCAATTCCAACATGATCGAAAGTTTGCCCTTGGGATTTGTTGATAGTCATCGTGTAAGCTGGAATTAATGGGAACTGGCGGCGGTGGATGAGAACGAATGGTAGATTCACGTCACTGGTGGCTAATTTAATTCTTGGCAAGAAAACATCGCCACGATTGCATTTAGATACAATTTGGTGTCCAAACTATATCACGCACATGATATACCACTGACGTAATTTACTACTTTCTATTGAAAAACGGAAAGTAATTTCAAATATATTATTAATATAATTTAACATTTCTCGGGAACTATTGATCATAGCGAGATAAATTTTATATCAATCGATAGAAAATTTTATTTCACTACTTTAGAGCTACGAAATTTGAAATTAGAACTACAATTACTCTTTTAAATTTAAATTTACTGAAATTTAGGTTCTCTAATAATGTAATAATGCTGTTTAACAGCTGTTTTCTGCTGTTTTTTTGTTTGCTGTTTTTATTGTTGGTGACGTCAGAGCGTTACCGGAGGATCTGGGCTACTATATTAGTAATATTAACTTTAACAACATCAAGTGCACGAATGAAAGATTTGGTGAAACAATAAATTGGCTTAAATTTAATTTTATATGAATAGAAAGTATTATTACAAATTGCATTAAAAATAAATTTTGAAACGTTAATTGCAACTAAAGTAAAAAATTGTACTGCAATGAAGTTATTCATTGAAAAGATAATTTTGTTGCTTTTTAAAGTTGTAAAAATAGTTTTCGTGCGATGAATATTTCAAAAGTTTTTGTATAAAAACGTCTAAAAAATGAAAAAATTAATAATTCATAAAAGATATAAATGAGATAGGTGCCATTTGCACAGAAAAAAATAGAAATGAAGAAGGGTTGCATTCTTGTGTCCTCAATGTCGCGACTTCATATCTGGCCTTTCTCCGTCCTCCCTTTCCCTTGAGAATTATGACTGTAGTGGCAAATCAACGAACAGAAGTCTTTTTTTTTTCTGTTGCCGATTCATGTCATGAAGAGTCATGATAATCTGATTGCGTACTGTTATTTAGATTAATATTATGGGAACTTCTGACAATTTTTTTATATTCAGAGAAAATAAATATGAAAATGTAGCTCAACTCACTAAACCAGTGTTTATCATTTATTATTTTTTGGCATATTTAAAAATTTCTCACCCTTAAAAAACTTAAAACTTCATAGAGCCCTCTGTACCCCGGGAGCCCTGAAATTTCTCTTTATTTAATTAGGAGAGAATGTTGGGAATGTGTCACTTGACCCCACGTCTTCTCTCCGCCAGGGAAAGACGCATTATTCGAGATAACCTGTGCAACGCCGCAGCTAGTACATATATATTTCTCCTTATCCCGGAAATGCGGGCCCGTCTTTGAACCCAGGCCCAAGGGATTTCGCTTCTCTTGTTCTTCCTTCTCGTCTTGTAGGATGCATGGTTGTAAGCCATATTTCACTGAAGATCCGCATTGTAAGCGAACCTGATGCAAGTAAAATCCGACATCGAGGGTCAGTTGTCCTCCCGCTGGTGTCACATGGAAGTCTGAGGACAGAGGTACTGAATCAGGTATTGTCCTCGTCATCTCTCCACGATTCCAAATCACAAGGTCCGTCCCAAAATTAAACCCAGCATTACTTTAAAATAGGACATTCATATCTCAAACCTTGCTTAAATTCATTGGATGTCTGAAAGTTTTTGACTTCGATTATGAGTTTACAAAACCATTCTCTATGAGTACTTATATCGTAGAGAAAAATGGATGTTTGGTATTTAGCTACTCCAATAATATATGTGACTATTGAAACAACAAAACACATGTTGAGCATTGTTATTTATGCTGTATATCTCAAACCTTGTCTGAAAAGGGCTGCGCATATATAATCGATTTCTATGTTTAACCACTGAATAATAGCATAACAGAATAAGCAAACACTTCTTTCCTAACTCGTTCATTTATTACCATTTGAAGAAGAGAACGTGTCGCTGAGCTCTTTGAAAATGCATTTCCTCCATTCGTTTTCAGTTAATTAATTTGATCGTCAGACAAATCGAGTATTTTTAAATACTGAGAGAGAGCTTAGAAACTTAATGTACTCAACCATTTAAACCTCTATTGATGTACATATTTGTAGTTGAATAATTGCTTAAACGAAACTAAGGACATTTCTATTAAGTCATGAAACAAATAATAATAAATTAATAGAAGCAATGAGATTAATGCTTGTTGAAGGGCTAACTATTCATGAATTTTAACAGGCACACTTTTATAATAATGTAAATGTTTTAGTTCGTCTTTACTTTAGTCTGTGCTCGAAATTAGTTTGCGTCTGTGATTTGATTCAAGTTGAATGAATATTTTATATTGGCTTAGTAAAGTATTTAATGATCTGTTTATTTTAACAGAAAATTTAATTAAAGCCTTTACAGAAGGAAGAAGTTTCAGAAAGTTGCTAGTAAGTTCTTTTTAGATTTGCTAATGTTGAAGAAGGTGCCAAATTTCATTCTTAAAAAGGTCGTTTGGAAGCAAAATTTAATTAAATGGTTTGTTATGCGTTTGATCATTTCGTTAAAATGCGTTATAAAATGCAACGGTTTTCTTATCTAATATTTTATCCTTCTTTTCTTGTTTATTTTGTAATTGAGATTCTGAAAGTATTTCGAGAATTTTTCTCCTAGCCAAACATTTTAGATGGATATTATTCAACTTAATTTATTCTATCCAAAAGATTTCTGGCTCATACTTGCTAACAAACAAACAAATGTAAATCAGTAAACACTTGCGGATAAAAATAACGTATTTCTTTTCGAAAATGTAAAATTGCGCATGGACCCCAGTTTGCAAAGGTTTTGGAATTTCATGTGCAACTGTCTCAGAATCTCCTGTTCTTGGCGAAGCAATGCCACAGACTTACTGTAAACAGCTAAAGTATATCTTAGGCTATTTAATTTATTCTTTAATAACTGGATTTTTATGCTTACAATTAAGAAAGTCACTAAAAATTATATACATTGGTTTTAAAAATAATTTAGGCTTCATCCCTAAACAAGGACATAATGTCCTTGCTTTTCGATGATGCTCTTTATTCAGAGTTTTAAAAATTTCAGATTAGCGATAGAGTAATTTAAAAGGCTATATTTCCAATTTATTTTGTATGCAGAAAAGGCATAGAGACAGTCGGAAAGTTCGAAATATAAGTTATTATGTAAAGAGCTAGAATTTACAAAACCCAAATGGTCAGTCGTTTATGAGCCTGCGCATATAATCAAGAAATTTCGCAGAATTATCAGTTTACAAAATTATCTTGGATAATTTGTAATCAAATTCATTCTAATAATAATACATTGTTAAATTGTAACTCTAATAATATGCAAATCTAACTTTAAAGTTAATTTTAAAAATTTTAATTATACAAATAGGTATGTAATTGGAAACGAACATATAAATTCGCATTTTGAGATGAGGCATGTTTTGCCAAAAGACGGCAAATGTGTCGTCTGAATTTATGTCTTCTGAAGATAAGTTTTCTTTACTTTTTTTCATATTTGATTTTCTCCGTAAATAATGAATCGGAATCTAATCATATGAAAATCTAGTTCTTCAAGATGCATTTTAATGCATTTTAGTCCTGTTCCGTCAAAGTGATGTGACGGCGTGCAGCCAGTAACAGCCATACGAAGTTTTATTAAAGGCTCATTGCAGGCAGATAGGACATCCGCTCAGAAAAATAGACTTGGAAAAGAGGGAGACAGTTGACGAGTTTCTTCTGCCGCATGATTGTCTCGGTGCTTAAGGTTCCTGCCCAAAAGCGTATGGTTAATATATAAGGACAAGGATGGACACTCTCCTACTGATTCTTGGCTGTGCTGTTGTATGAGTGGGTATACTGTGTCGCTGTATTATATGCTTGTTGAAGCTATACTTTACAAAGTCATGCCTGCTTTTACTTCATTGATTCATGTGCTGTATGCCAAAAACATTATCCCTGTTGTACCTTCTGTTCAATGACATCCTATCGTATACGAAGTTAAGAAAGAGAAAGTATATTATTAAGCCACAATTGCGCAAATTTTGTGCAAAATTACCTGAGGGAAAGTCTCTTTACCTGTCTGCATGCATGTAAACACGATAATTAAAAACTCGACGAACAAAATGGATTGAATTTAGCAAATGTTTTGTTTTTTTTTGCTAAAATTGTAGATTTATTTGAAATGTTTGGCCATATTCTTCAACGGCTTCCAGCTGCCAACTCGATAATTCAAACACGCAAGATGAAAATTAGATAAATAGTATAGTACCTCAATTGTAGATGTGTATCTAACTTTACGCTAAATTCATCAACGGATAGATTTCATGTCTGTTTGTGTCAGTGTTGTTTTGTCCCTAGGTATTCGGGGTGAATTGAATGAACAGAAACTGGCGGAAACTGAGGGTGCGGTCCCAATAGCCACGCCTCAAAACATCCCACCGGAGGTGCTTCCCGTCATCGGAGTGGATTTAATTCATTGCCACGCCCGTTCCTGTGGCTTTTCATCCACGTACTCGTGGTGCATCCTTGTGGGGTATTAAGAAAGCAAATACAAAACTCGCTGGATTGTGTAATTATATGAGAAAGTAGATGACACTGCCACGGGTTTACATTCTGGAACTCATAGTTTGATTAGATTCATTACGATTTTCACAAGTAAGGAAAGGCGAAACCGATTTTAAAACATCGCAAATTGATTTTGATATTAATCGTTTTCGTAAACTATAATTTTCCTCTTTTATACTATTTTAATATATCACAAGATTCAGTAGACGTTCGCTTTTAAATTGTTATATGAAATTTTTAGAAACTAATAACTAGTTTAGGTGTAAAAATTAATTTATAAATAATTAATCACAGGTACACAGTTCCCTATCTCTTCGGGGTAAATGGGGACCGCCCCCTTTGAAACATAGAAACAGTCGAGAAAATAAATTATATAAGTTTATAGGGTGTTCTTTTATTAGTTAACAATATTAAGGTACTGTTTTAAATGTTAAATATATAACATTTTAATATTTATATTGTAACTGTAAGTAA
>BGPR01011893.1:0-46864 GCA_013235015.1 Araneus ventricosus
TTATCCATGCGTTACTCATGTGGTAGAGTAGATATGAAACATGATGTGATAATACATGGGCGAGCTGCGATGCTCATACCACATGCATACATGAAAACTCAAACAACTTCTACTGACTCTGACAGAGATGCAATATGGCGGATGGCGGTGTCAAAGGGTTGCCATAAGTTATGAAAGCAGCCAAACTAGTAGTTGGCGCGAACAATTAGTGTGAATATTTTTAGTATGACTTAGCAAAAGAAAATTCATTTTTCAGTGTATTATAATATCTATAAAGATATTTCAAAACATTCAATGTTTTATTAAAATGCTAATATTTTTTGGCTGGCATTTTTTCAGTAATAAACTGTGATGTAAAAATCGTTGCGCACCGAATACAATGGCTGATACAATCAAGCCGAAGAAGACAAGACCCAACTCATTACCATGCTACTATGTTTAGAATTAGATATTCGAATATCTTTCTTTTTAGCAGAAGTACTCAGATTTTGAGGATTGAACCATCATTTACGACTGGAAGAATATAAAAACTCGATTTTTTTTTATTAAATAGAAAATTTCGAACTTGCATTAATAAAAAAATTGATGAATAATAGAATACTAGCAAAATTGTTGAATAGACTGAACTTTTAAATATCATTTCAAGTTTTAGATTTTTCAAAAACGATCAATATCCCAAAATATTTACTATGCGTATTCTCAGCATTCATATCTTTCATAAGTACGAAAGAAAAGAACTGTACTAATCGCATCTATATATACATATAAGAGAAAATCACTCACTCAAAAGAGACTCATCACAAGATTTCCTAAACCACTAGGACTAGAAACTTGAAATTTGGCATGTGGTTGCTTTTTGGATAGTAGGTGCTCACGGAGAAGGGATTTTCCAAAATTGTAATTGGAATTTTAATTAATTATAAATTACCCTAAATTTTAACATCTTTCCGCAATAACTTCGGAACATATTATCGCAAAAAAAAACCATTTAAACATCATTTTAATGTTCAAAATATTAGGTTTTCATTGGCACCAATTTCATTTCCATGCAATATTCTGTTTAATTTTAATTCAAAATATTTACAAACACATTTTCTAACAATACATTTATTGTTAGAAAAGACGTGGAAGAATTTCTTCTTTCTTTTGTATACTTCTTTTACCAATAATTTCTAATTCTTTTGTATTTAATTTATATTTGTGTTAAACGTACTGTTTAACTGGAACAATTTCAGCTTCTTTTGTAAATTTTGGTTCTCGAAATCCTTCTATCCCAGACATTGAACACCGGATATTCTAACTTAATCTACTAAGTTAACTAAATGTATAATTATAGATGTAGAAATTGTAGTGATTAACGAAATAGTAAAAATACGAAGTGACAGCGTGTGCCTTTTTCTCCTCCTTGTCCTATATAGTACACGTTGACGTTTCAATGACGCTGACAATGTGAGTCATGTGTCCAACAGCTTGCAAAGATTCAAGTATTTCACTCAACAGTGGTCTGGGATTCCTTATGGTACTGCATTTAAACATAAGTACCTCACCGAAACATCTAGGCCTGAATTTTTTATGAAATAAAACTACACTTTCATGTTTATTATTATATAAGAGTATTTTTTAGATTAAAACAATTAGACGTGGAAGTATTTTTACCAAGAGCAACAAGATACCAATAAAGAATTACTACGGGGACGAAGTCGTGGGCATCAGCTAGTCTATCGTAAATACAAAGTTTATTGTTGCAACATTAATCTCGGGTGCTTCGGGGTAAATGTCTGCAGTATGGATAATCAATTTCCATCCCGCACAAGTTCGACAGCTCGCAAAATGAATGCCAACTTTCGCTTTCCGTCTGGCGATTACGTGATAACAACACACCGTTGTAACAGGCCTCATGATATATCAATGGGATTGTGAGATATATCTCACCTCTTCTCAGATATGTATGCGCGTACCCGACGAATACCTCCTTTAGTGAATTCCATTATATCGAAAGAATTAAAAAGAGAGAGCGTCTTCGCCAAATATAATTTTACTAATGATTTGTTTCATATTGTTAATGGTGGAATTTTGTGATCGTTTTTCTCTCACTTCTTGATGTGGTGGAGTTAATTTTTATTCGTTTTATTTAATTAAATTTTGGAACTGCATAGTAGTGGAACATGTTATCGCACAAAAACCATTTTAACACTATCTTAAACTTCAAAATATTAGCTTTTCAATGACATCAATTTCATTTCCATGAAATATTCTGTTTACTTTTAATTTAAAATGTTTTCAAACGCAATTTCTAACAATGCTTTTATTGTTCTTACGTGCAAGAATTTATTCTTTCTTTTGTTTTCTTCTTTTAAGAATACTTTTTATTTCTTTTGTATTTAATTTATATCTGTATTCTACTGATCAACAGGAATAATTTCAGCATCTTTTGAGCATTCTCGTTCCTAAAATTTGAGAAAAAATTATTTCAAGATTTCATATTACTTATAGTTACGACTTAAAAATTTAAAAATAGAAAATAATTAAAATAAAACAATTCTATTCTATAGTACTCTAATAAAAGTGCGTTTTTAAATATATTTTTATTTTTTGTTTGGTTTTGTTTCTTTCATTTTTTTTTATTTAAGAAATGGGAATGAAAGGCATTTTAGACCAATTTAGCGGCATTGTAGACCAAAGGCATTTAAAGAAAACTGTCTTGAAGAAGTAAAATTAATAATTGATTTTACCTGAATAAAAGTTAATTTTGAAGTAAAATGTTAGAATGTTTATAGGTCCTTTGTTATAATATGAATATCTATAGGATTTATAGGACATGCAAACTATACTCTTGAGGATTTATAGGACATGCAAACTATACTCTTGAGGATTTATAGGACATTGCCTCTGTAGGATTTATGGGACTAAAGGCAGCTTTTTAAAGTCTTGACCTTGGTAATAAAAAGGCATGGGTTCAAAATGCGATCACTTTGGAAATACGTTGTACATGTAGGTTTTGTGAGTAAAAAATCTGTTTTATAGGATCAAACAACTTCACGTTAGTGTGTCATGAAAGTTTAGAAAATAGTCTTTGAACATCGTCCTCAATATCTCAGACCACAGCTCAGAAAGACATACTGTATTTTCAAATAATTGTACTGTAACAAATCAATAAACCTGGATAGAAAAAAATACTTCATCTTTGCCATAATTAATTTAGTAAAATTTGAATTTAAATGAAAGATTTTTTTCGATATTTTTGTTATAATGTTACAAGATGACATTCTACCATCTTCGATAACTATGACTGTTATAATTCCCAGTTTATAGCATAATATTAATACTAGACTTAAAGAGAAATGAATTTACTTTGTACATAGAAATTTAAATGAGTTGAAAAAATATTATTCCGTCTTATTAAATGGAAAATAAATTTTTGGATATTTTTATTATTTATGAGATTTTTTCTCAGTAGGTTATAATGCAAATTTATTCCTTTCTAAACAATAAAAAAATACTTTATTTTCCTATTATTTACTAAGTCAAAATACCTGTAAGTCATGTATATATATTTATTTAAAATAATATGGTAAACCCTTCAGACAGTTCGTCAGCCCCAACAACTCTACGGATTTTGAAAATGTTTATTTCATATGAAAGCGTATGACGTCTAGATATGTCATCAAGGGTCTTCTGCCACCCACCACCACCCATTTTTGAACGAAATCGAAAACAATTTCTCCACCATACATTCTCTATTAGGGAAAACATTTAGACAGTTCGCCAGCAACAACCACTCGACGGATTTTGATAATTTTTATTTCGTATGATAGCTTATGACATCTAGATATGTCATCAAGGGTCGCCTGCCCCCACCATCCCCCATTTTCGAACGAAATTGAAAAATAATATAGTGAATGCATGGTGGAAAATGTTTTTCGATATCATTCGAAAATGATGGGTAGAGGGGCAGGCGACCCATGATGACATATCATAAGCTTTCATATGAAATAAATATTATCGAAATCCGTCGACTGGTTGGTACTGCCGAACTGTCTGAAGGCTTTACCATATTATTTTAAATATATAGATATTAACAGCTGAATCAAAATAGCGTGTCAAAAATATTGTAAAATGCCTATTGTAGGTGACGGAAACTGTTTAGTTAGCGCGATTTCATTCTGTATTTATGGATCTGAAGACTTTCCTGTCGAAATTCGTGAGAAAGTTATACACGACATTACAACTAGGTGAGTTTTATTGAAAGATTTTACAATTTTAAAGGAATCTGTTGTCTACAAAGAATATGAAATCTATTATGGTTTTATGGTCTCTTCCATTGATCTTCATGCAGTATTTAAAACTGAAAAAAGTAGTGTCTGAGAGCCACGAAGTAACGAGCTGGCAGGGGCAGTACTGAGAAAAGTGGGTGCTGGCCGCGAACCCGCCCGGAGGGCGGCTAGTTTATTTATAAAGGAAAAAATTAAAAATAAAACAATTGCTTTAAAGTGATTATTATTGATGTAGATGGTTCTTATTTTTAGACATGGCGTTTTTGTTGCTACGGTGTTCTTGGTGTATTTTCTCGAAGAAAAACTTTCACACGCAACCTGCCCCCGTATCTGATTTCGCACCAGTTTGGGACATGTGTGGAAAGGGAGCAATATGCTTCAAAGAACAACTGAGAAACAAACAAAAACCGCTGAGTAATCCATTTACAATTTCTAGAGATAAACATTTCATATTCATCAAAATTTTGTATTTCATGTTTTAAAAGTGTTTAATTTAATCGTGGAATATCAATTGATTCAAATTTGTTGATTGTTTAGGAGAGTATCAAATTAACAAAACGACGCTTCGAATTTTAAGAAAAAATTGTTAAGACAAAGGTATGAGTGAACTAAGCATAGAACGAATAAGAAAAGGTACAAAAACTGTTGAATAATAACAAGAAGTAAACCTGATTTTTATTAAGTTTGAAAGATATTATATTGAAACTATATACCGAATGGTTAGTAAGTATCAATAAATATTAAAGTATTCCTCTTAAGAGCACTGAAGAGAGAGAAAAAACCTTATCATCATCTCATAACGAAAAAAACAGCTATTATAAAACCATCTGTCACCAAATCCTGGTGACAAGCATTTCAGAGTATGGAGAAACGAATGACGTAAAAATCTTGAATAAATGAACTATATTCCTCAACAGAAAACCTATTCTGATTTTGAATCTGCATGGATGAATGGTCTTTGATCACGTCATTCACCAGATTCTTATTCCTCATCGTTATTTGTTATTATTTTTGTATTTTTAACTCTTTCACAATTAAAACTTTCCTTAATTCGTATTTATAACAATATATGAACAGTAGAGCAAGATACGGTCCCTAAGTCTTAACAAGATAAGTCCCTACGATTTTAGAACGGCCCCAAGCACATAAATAACCGAATCATATCTACTTTTCTATGTACTGTTGGCGAAACATATGCAATTACGGTTTTTGTGCTATTAAAACCAATGGACAAACCTTTCTCATATTCTTAAGTGCGTTCTACCGAAATGTGATATTCGTTAACTTCCTGTTTCCTTTCCGCAGAGTTCTGATGAGTGATTCTAAGAACATGTATAACGTTTACTTCTTCTGCCCGATTGAGATGCAATACTTCGGTATTCATAGAAATAAAAGACCATGACAAGAAATATCTTTCTGACCGAAACAAATGATTCCAGTCTGTATCGGCATTCTTGAGTTGAGAAGGAATGCTGCCCATTTATACGAAATATCTCTTCCCTACTTACAATTACTCGTAGGGCTTTGTTCAGAAAGTTTGCTTATAAAAGCTTCCACATATTGAGGAAAACTCTGAGGCGAACAAAATAGATAAGTAAATGAAATGAAATAAAAAGAATCCAGTTGTGAAGAAGATTGAGTGATATTTCTTAAATTCGCAGGCAAAGAATTCAGGCTTTCAAGACCATTTCGGTTTTTAAGTTAAGTGCAGAATTGCAAAAATACAGATAGCCTTACTTTTTCATCATTGTCCCACAAATATAAATAATAATAATTTATCTCCAATTGAAACTGGATCCTGGTAGCTTGGTGGTCTATTCATAACATCGGTACAACATGGATGCCGGTTTCAGATCCAATTTCATCCAAAATCTACCATGTACGTGGGTTTGATGCACTTTAAATCCGTAAGAATCAAACTCCCTTTCTCCAGTTTGGTGTGGAAGTTTGGAGAAAAGGTTCCAGGTTATGTGCCCTCTTCATATGCCCTCGACTCAAAATTCCGAAGTTCATTTCAAAGTAGCCTTAGTGTAGCGGTAAAACACAACGTAAATAAAACTAAACTACACAGACTGAAAACATGTCTCATATTTGATAGAAGTAGCATTTTATAACATCATTCAAATGAAGTCGATTTATGTCCACGAGAAATACGTCAAATGTACCGAGCCAATTTAGCTTCGGAAATCGTTGCGGATATTGAAGGAGAAAATAAAAGATCGTGGCCTCATACCACAGCTTAAGTCCAAGTGCAGCTAGACGTTAGATGACGTTCCCAGTTATTTTAATTATGGCAGTTATTTTATGCTTTGTTAGTTGTATGACTAACTCTATACAACAACATACACATACATGTGTGATACATGAACTGACTCTATTGAAAATTTGAATGAAACTATTTGTCCCCCACGCTGTGTGAAAAAATTTATTTCAAGAAGGTTTTCCCAAAATAATTTCCCAATAAAGTTTAATACGTTCTTAATAAAAATGATAACGGTAAACATTATGAAAATATCAGATGATTTAATATGAAAATTGTGTCTAAAAGGTAAAGGTGTCTGCGTCTGTTTACTATTGAAGATAGAAAGATTATTAAAAGTCAGTAAATTATCACGTGAACATAACAAATCACTTTTGTACTAAAAGTTTTTGAAATCTGCAATCTCTGAGATGTTTTTGTTGGTAAGTGATTTGCAACCCCTCACTTCGACTGCTTTTTAACCTAACCATGTGACACCTCGTTCGAAAGATGTTGTCATTTGCATTCTCTTCCACTTTCTTCTATCTTCATAGTTCCAACTCTCATGAAATTGTAGCTGGAAATGACACAGTAGATTAAATTTTCGTTGCCTTATATATTTGGACAAAAGGAATTAACCTCCGCTTTCCAGCTTGCTGACAGGAAATTTATTTTTTTCATTTTTTCCCTCTGTTCTCCACTGCATTCAGATGAAATTTGGCATGAATATAAGCGATGGTTTTCTTCCTATAATGCTCTGAATAATTAATACTTTTATAAACTTAATAACCCTCGCTATATTATTCCAAAAGAATATCGTTCAATCTTTGACAGAAATTAAGAATTTTTTTTGTTGCATAGCAGTTTATATATATAAATTCTCCTACGCACTTTATCCTTAGCAAAACTCTTCTGAAAACTAAATATAAAGATATTTCTTCATATAAACTATTTTAATTAAGAACTCTGAATATTCATTAACCTTTAATTTTGAAGAGTAGTTAATTAAAAACGCTAATATTTATCATCGCAAAGAAATCTAATCAATTACTTGGAAGACAATGAAAAAGAATACCATAATAACTTCTTGTATTACATGGATCATATTTAGTTTTAAATAGAAACAGCAACTGTTTACTCCCGTGTCTCAGCTATTCTCCTTAAAATTCGAAACAAAATTTTATTAACTTGTGAACGTCGTGAATATTCAATAAACTGGAATAATTAATTTCTCGTTCCAAAATTATTTTTAACTCTTTTAAAATAAGAATGCTAAATTATGATAAATACGAAAGGTTATTCTGCAGAAACTGTAAATGCAGTATTGGTTTATTTTCATAGTATGTTGACTGGGTATTGTGGTGTCTTGGCCCAGTGTTACCGGCGTCTGATCAAAGATCGACAGACTTAAAGAAGTCACAGAATTCCAGCATTTTAAATTTAATGAATAATGTTGAATAAATGTCTATTTTACAAATTATGTACATTTGGTATATATGTTACCGGCAAAGTTTGAAATCCGGCATTCTATAGAATGCCTAAAACTAGCCGGCAATGTATGAAACGATTTATATTTCACACATTTCCTAGGCATTCTATAGAATGCCAAATGACAAACCGGCAAAATATGAAATAAATCGCCGATTTGATTATATAAGAAATAAAGTTAAGTGCAATTCAAAATTAAATTATTTGCTTCCTTGATGTAATAAGTAGATTCACAATTTATTTTGTTTTCTTTAATAAGAAAGGCATAAACTTTGATATGAAACTTTCATTTTGCTTTACGAATTTTGAATAAAAAAAATTTTTAATGGTACTCTTTTATTATTTTTTCTAAATAACATTTGTATTTTTGAGGAATGCACGCCTTTTAAATAATAGATGGATAGAAATATGAACTTTTTTTCATACTTTGCTTAAATAGCATTTGTCGTTCTATAGAATGCCTAGGTATTATATACAATGCCTAGGAAAAGTATATAATAAATCTCATATTTCATACTTTGCCTAAAAACGCCCGGCATTCTATAGAATGCCTAGGTATTTTATAGAATGCCGGCATTTCACACATTGCCGGTAACATATACATATTGCAAGAACGGAGATAAACAAGTCCCGGATATAGATCGTGAGAGTCAATGAACAATACTACGTAACTTGACTTCGTCGAAGTTACTAACGGTGAGAATACTCGGAGAGGCAACTCTATCATAAAGTTCAAGGAACTATGAGAGCTAAGCAGTCTATAGTAACTTAGGGCGAGTTATGGAGAACACCGAGAGTCGGTGTAAAATATCGAGATTGTAAACGCTCGATAATATGCAACGGTCCACCACAGGGACACTTTCCAGCCAAGGCTTTGGATAATAGATACTCAAGATGAGTTGGAGAAATACCGAGGGTCGGTATAAGACATTGAGGTTGAATGAACGCTCGATAAAATGCAACGACCCACCACAGGGACTCTTTCCAGCCGAGGTGCTCCGGCTAACACGGGATCAAACGCCCTTTTCGTCTCAGTTCCGATTTCGGATATTAAATCAAGACCACGGAGATGGCTCTCCGCGTGTTTACATTTCATCTCTTAATCTTCTCTTTTTCCTCCTTTCTTAAACACCTTACCTTCAGAGACCAGGGGAGTGGTTGATGAATTACCTCCCGGTGATTCGTCCTCAAGCTGGACAAATCACCCAACTGCAGTCGTGTGGCTTCCACCATGGTGTTGATTGGATGCGGTCAATCTTGACCGCAGGTCTTTGTCGGGTTACACGCGGTTGGTCTGTCAAAAGATACCGCATTCCGATGGACCCCTTTTGGCTTGCGTAGGGTTGACAGTTTTATAACCCACTTACGCTCCTCTTGCATCGTTCGCTCGGGGACTTTGCTGGGTCTGCGTCGTAGGAAAGGGACACACTATTTTCCTGTATCTGAATGGTAATGCAGATACTTGAATTGTCAATTCAAAACGGTATGGATTTTTAGAAATTTGGTTAAGAATCGTACATAAATCCATGCGTCAAGAACCTGTGAGAAATAGTAATTAAAATGAAGGTGAACTGCAAACAACTGACATATGGAATTAGATTCTGACATACAATTGTAATTTAGTTTAACTGCTGATATTCCCTCCTTTATCTCATAGAATAAGCCTTCGCTATGTTATTAATACAATTTGCATTTTTTTTATTTTAAGTATATAATTTTAAATCAAACTCAATCGCTATTTTTGCTTTTAATAGAGTTGATATTCACTCCTAAATTTCTCTTTTATTTTTAAAGCGTGGATTTTCTTTGAATTTTTTTCTTTAAATATTTTATTTCAATGGTAAATTCATTTGAAAATATAAAACCACTATATATTCAAGTTATGTTATGGTTCTAACATATTGTTTAGAAAATTATTAAGTTTAAATCCTTTATATCATTATAAATATCTATTTTTCTATAGTATATTGACTAATTCGTATAAAGGATTATTAGAAAGAGTATTTAATGTACTTATTATTGGCATACGTTCTACAAAAAAATGGGCTTGTCGTTTGAATACTTTAAAAATAATACAATAAAATAAGTTTTTTAATTACCAAAAGCCTTCAAGAACAAAATATGTTAGGAGACTGCACGAAGTTTTGGTGAAGTTTTAAAGAGAAATGATGAAAATGAATTCAAATGAGAACATTTCAAAGAAATTTGAACGTAGATAAAACAGTTCAGATATTTTCTATTTCTTTTAACACAGGGTGCCATAAAAATGTGTAAACACGCTGAATCTTACAAGTACTTAAGAGATTCATATTATCAACAATGTGGAATCGTATAAAAGTAGAATTTGGTCAGCTATAGAATATGTTCGATTGTTGGTCCTTATTGCCAGGCGCTGCTTAATCATTGATCATCCATTATCACATCTTTACAAATCAAATATATACATAAAAGAAATATGATAATTCATTTTAAGAATAGAACTTCCAAAAATTGACAAGATTCTAAATTTGTATTAATTTATTTGAGTAATGTTACCTTCATATGTCATTACTGGTTTATGAAATAGTTATTTAAATTATTTATACTTTAAATAGCTATTACATAACCTTACATTTTGAAACATCTTACCATTCATGATAACGCTAATGAATTCGAATGAAAATACTAATCCAGAAAAGTATATACTAAACAATGTGTCTTGAAAGCCATATTAACTTTGAATTAGATTCAAGTGGAGCAAAAGATAATAATTTTCTGTAAAACTAATATCATTTTTACATTATCATCTCGGAAATACCATAAAAATTTGGTTTAAACTTTTGATTTGAACTATTTCTTTAATAAATCATTCTCAAAAAGCAGCACTTAAAATAAAAAAATAAAAAGAAATTCTTACCACGAAACATCTCCTTATTTAAACAGCAAAAGAGAATATAAAAATTGCAAAGAAATATTACCATAATTAATAATTTCATATTTAAACAATATTTACTGCATCAATCCTTATTCCCAAAACTAATCTCAACTGAAACAAAATATTTGCTTCCAATCTAATGAACTATTATTAAATTCAAAATATTCCATTGACAAAATATTAACTTTTAAAATTCTTGTTAGAATTCTACATAGAAGTCTTGTAGAAATGTTAAAGTGTTTACTCTCCTCGAAAATTAGTAACGAGACAAAGTACTTCAATAAACTTTTTAGTGGATCTTGTGGAGAAGCAGTTCCAAATTGTGATCAAATAATGTTACTCCTAATTAGAAAACTCATTCGAGAAATATTTTAAATCTCTTCAATCAAATAAAAAATATTTCTAAATTAGACAAAAAAAATAATTTTTACCTATTCATATAACAGTTCTTAAAAGATAGTTCGCATGAATCCAGTAAATTGCGACATAAAAGTTTTTTATATATATAAGCTTGTAAATTTATTTGTTCTTTAAGTTTCTTTAGTTTATCAGTAAACTCTAACTACTGTTACTGTTCTAAATCTTAAAGCAATTGTTATTCTTTTCATTTTTATATGATTAATTCATGAATGCGAGGGAAAATTCTGAGAAATTTTCTTCATTTTATGTATAGACCATAAAAGTCAATTTCAAATTCTGTTTGTTTTTTAAGCGTTCCATTATGTATGTTTACAATTGTTAAATAAAAGATTGGTTTTCATTTTCTTTTTAAATGCGGGAAAAAATTATACGCTTGAAGTAATCTAAAAGTTCATTTACAAATATGAAAGCCTTTTTATTCCTAGAATAGGGTTGCTTTCTCATAAAAAAAATTCGTATTATTGTTTTTCCATTCTAATTTTAGGTTTTTACCCCTGATATGCTTCAATGCTTTCTTACATGCTATTTCAAATTTATTGGGAAAGCACGCATTTTTTTCTTCTCAAAATTTATTTTTTAATTCTCGAACTGCTTCTCAGTTTCTTTCGAATAAATGGAAAATGATTCTAGGTCATTGAGTTAATTGACTTTCGCCTCGATGAAATCTAACAAGCGTAAAAACAGATTTTCTGCAATTTTGGCAAAAACACTGTAAAACAAGAATAGCACGGACTAGGGTTTTTCCCCGAAAGAATTTGATAGATAATTGCCTTTATATCTAAGCATGGTGCGAAGAAAGTTAAATAAAGAATAATTTGGAGATATAACTTGTTTACGAATGAACTCCTCGAAAAGAACCTGCCTATATATGTTTCCCTATACCAGCATTCTTTCTTGGTGAATTATGATTTTTAAAAAAATGTTCAGAGAAGCATGAATGATATCGTTTTTCTCGCTGAGAAGTTTTTACTATCCACTCAAGGAGACTGAGGATATCTTGCAAGAATTAGTTTTTATATTCTCTAAACTGACAGTATTAAAGACATTTCTGATTTAAAATATATGATGCTAATTACTTAAAACATAAATGAAATGTCCTTGAATTTAAATATTAAACAGAATATTTATTGTTCAGAAATATTTTTAACCCTCTGAGCGCTCAATTATTTTGAACTTTTAGCTGTAAGGTTAGAAAACTTAGCTTTTAAAGTAAATGAATCGATCCTTTTTGTATTTAATTATATCTCTTAAATTTTAAGAATACTTTATCCATGGTGTTTTAAGAAAATTTACTTATAAATACGATCTATCTACTTTTGAACTGAACATGAAAAATGCAAAAAGACGTTTGAGCCGATCGGAGGGTTAAATAGATGAATATGCTTCGTGACTTGTCTTGTAAATGCTATTTCTTATAAGCTATAAATGTTAAAATTACTTAAAAATGACTACAAGTTTGATTTAAAAGACAAATTACTTTTAACTTTTTTAACCTTGAATCTGAATTTGGTTCAATCATATTTGAAAAACACTTCTTTAATTTTTGCTAAACAGAAGAGTTACATTAATTTTAATTCAAAAATTTTATTCCTAAATAAAATTAAATTGAAAATTAAAGAATGAGAAAGGGTTTTAGATTTCTGTCTCAAATACTACATTTTAAATAATTTAAACTCACAAACATAGAAACGGATTTATAGACTATCAGATACCATTATTTCATTTTCTCTCAAAATTTAGATAAAAATGAAAAATGATTTTAGATTTCGTGTCTACCAAATACTAAATTTTAAATAATACAATGACACAAAGGTAAGTAACGTATTTATAGAATATCAGATACCATTATTTAATTTTCTCTCAAATTTTAGATGAAAAAGAAAAATGATTTTAGATTTCGTGTCTACCAAAAACTAAATTTTAAATAATATAATGTCACAAAGATAAGTGACGCATTTATAGAATATCAGATACCATTATTTAATTTTCTCTCAAGAAAAGCAGAAAGTCACTATAATATATATGGTGAAAAAAATAACGGCTTTTGAAACCCAAAACAATCTATTAAATAGCATTAAGTAATGTCAAAGCAATGGGGGAAAACGCACCGAAAGGACGTTAATTTAAATCAGTGTCTATTAAAGCATCTCGTGCCTTTTATCTTCAAAAAGTTCACGTGAAGGCATATAGTATATCAGGAGTGGAGTAACGTAGGTTCGAGACACGATTCCACTGAAAATCCATCGTCTAAGTGGACCTGATGCATATCTAATCTGCTGTCTTGGTGCAAATGTCTTAACCTTATTGTGGAAATTTGGAGAGTGATGTGCTGTAAGCATATGCCATCCTCCTTGTCTAATGGTTTCAAAATTGCGATATTTGTCCAAATGTAGACAGTTATCGTCAAAATGGGATGTACCCACACTAAATCAAACACAATTCCTTTTCAAAAGCATTACACTAGTATTTAAAAAGACAGAATCTATTTTTTAAATTTAAAACCAGCTGAATAAAGTCGGCATGGTTCGAACTATGTATATACATTTCAATACATGTAAATCAAGGCACAGATGTTAAGCGTAGCCCTTTGATATGGCTTGCCTTAGAAAGCAAGGGCTGCATTAAACAAACCAGGGACCATCTATCCTCCTGTTTCCTCACAACTCTACAGTTGGGGTTAATTTGAAATTAATCAGCTTACACCCAAGTAAATTGAATTGAGTTCAATAGCAGGGAGCGCTAGACCTGTGTTACGTTACCGGCAACCATGCGCTTCGGACAGGAAATTATAACGGACGGAATGCAGAGAATAAACACGAAATCACTTGGAAGTTAACAGATTAAAATGAAGCCCAACTCCAGTGGACCGTGCAAGCAGCACTCCGTATTGAGAGTTGTTAAGTCCTGTTGCGCAGATTCACGATGTTGATCAATCCCCGGTGACGTCCAAAATTAGAGATGGAAATTAAGCTGCAACAAGATTCTGTAGCAGCAAATCCATGGGTGCTCGGAGTCTCCGGTGTTGGACATCAGAAGCGTGGTAATATGTAATCCTTTCAAAGCACTCGAAGCATGCATCGTCAGAGAGAATATTGTTCCACCCTTGCACTCCAGATACTAATTAGCCGCTTGATTATTAATGCTTGAATAGCAACTGAAGTGTACAATAAAAATTTAGAACACAAATAATTAAAATTTAACGATGGATTCCACTATAAATAATTCATTCTTATATTACTTATGTCTGGCACTTTTGTAAGGCTTAAAATAAAACATATAGATAAAAAGATAATGAAAATATAATGCGAAAACCACATAGCTTAAATAATTACATTGTTACCATGTTATCACATCCAAATAGCTGATATCGCCTATTATGGTTAACCTAAAGAAAGAAAAGAATTCTATATTAATTTTTAATGAAAACTGCATCAGTAACATTCGTTGCGTAGTTAAATGTTACGAATTGTTGTTTAACTTTTACAGACATGATCCTCCTTTTTCGTGATTTTTTATGCTTTAACGAAGTTTGTATAAATCTCTAAAAAAGGATATAATTAAGTTGGAAAAGTAATTAATTTTTTTTAAAATTTTTGTCTTAATTAATCAGTTTAAAAAAATAAAAAGCATTAATACATTAAAATAAGTTTTCTGGCGAACCTTATTTGTACAAAAAGGAGTAGTAAGAAAGAATCATTATTAATCAGTTATTAAGTTATTGAAAATGAATTGAAGAAATAAATGGCAGTGATGTAAATACGAATAACTCTGAAGTATAGTTAATTATTTTTCCATTATAAGAGCTTAAGAAAAAATAGTACTAAAATATTGATGTTTCAAAATGGCATTTTTTAAAACATTATTAATAAACTATAAAAAATTATATGTTCTGTTAAACAAAATAAATTCTCCATATTGTTATCGATTTCGTTTCCTTATAAATTTTTCTTCTTCTTGTTATTCAACAACACAAACAAGTGAAACTGAACTTACAAATAAGACATTTATTGCGATATGTGTGTAAGGCTCTAAATTTATTTTTAAAATTTATTTTCGTAATAAAAGAGTTGGTGGCTACAGAACAACAAGATTATGCTACCAGGATTGTAAACATCAATTATTCGCTTATCGCTTTGTATCGCTATTTGCATTCTCTTTAAATAAATATATATTTTTATAATCTTCAACTATCTTTCAGTTCTAAATTTATATTTAAACTCATTCTACATCTAAAACATTAATTTTATACCTTATGCGTGAATGCGATGCGTCATATAAAAGGGCAGAAATTCATTACTGCATCTTATTCACAAAATGCTGTACAAGATGGACAGAAAAATGAAATTTCTGTGCTAACTTCAACACTTTATGCTTGCCGATATTGATGAAAGTGCTGTGATTTGCTTACATCAGCTTGCTTCTAAATCACCCATTTCTGTGTAATTGAAAGTGCCTTTGTATGAAATCTTTACATTTGTAAAAATAAATTGGCGCAAAGAGAACAAACATATCTAATTTTACTTCCAAACAAAAATATGTTCTGTTGATTTTAGATAATATATAATTTTTAATACATGACTTAAAATGAAAATTTTATAACTGGTAAGGCAAAATTTATGAGCGTTTTTGGAAACAGGAGGAGAAGTTTTCTATAAATTTAGAGCAAAATGTTTTAAAAGAAATCTTTGTTAATAACAAAGCTTGCCACGATATGCATTGAAAGAAAGGAAATAAATAATAAGAAATTCCACTTTGCGTCAAAATTAAAATGTATTATTCGTATTCAGCCACCGTTTTATTTACAGTCCTTATCACTTGAATAGCCTTATATGAAAAAAGCCTCACCATATTAAATAAAAAGAATATACTTATTATAAGTTTATTAGATGGATTTTCATCTATAATAACAAAAAATATGAAAAAACTATTTATTTTATATTAATTAGTGAAAATACCAAATTTCTCACAAAATAACCTTTCACTTGAATAGCGTCAGTGTTAGCCTCATGGCTTGAATTCAAACATTGCGACTGTAATATCATTTATCATCATTTAAACATCATGAGACAAGATGCTCAAAATTATGTATATATATAGTCTGGAGATTGCGGGACCACTTAAATATTTGAATACCTTGTAGAGCAAACCAATGTTTAACCAAATTAATGGTATGTATCGCCGCATTATCTAACTGAGAAGCAAAAGCGTTCAGAAGCAGTTTGCAACATAGGTTAATCGTTTTTTAATATCTAGAAATAACTTCGCTATGTTTGTCTACAGTTTAAATTGATAATATCGAGAACATCATTGGGAATTATTGCTCTACATACCATGATAGAGCCAAAACACGAATGGGGACGAGATAGAATTTGTTCTTCCTTTCTTAAACCATGGTAATAATAGGCGAATACATCCTGTCCATCCATACTGAACTTTTCTTCATGAGTGAAAACTACGTTTCTTCACCCAAAGCCCAATGCATATGCTCATTTTCAAATAGAGGCCATTGCATCGCTTAATGTGTAGCCTACAGATGCAGTTTGTGTCTTAGTTTCAGCAGTTTAATCTTTCATATTCTTTAATATCCATTTGCAGGTTGAAATTGAAGCTTTAATACCATTTTCTTTAGCAATTATTGTGACTGGTAGACACGAATTGTATGGATACCAAAGAACCAAGCGACGACTTTCTTTGGCTGTTGAGGTTGAAGCAGGACTTCCGTTACTTCTTTCACCGGATTGATGCATATCCTTCTCAAGATTTTGGATAATCTTTATTTAGCCCTCACCGGCTTCACCTACCTACCCAAAATGGTGTACGGTGCATGAAAGCCGACAGGAACTATTCACAAAACATACATATCATAACATATAAATGCAAAGTGTCAAAATCAAGAACATACAACATACATGTCAGCTTGCAGAAAATTTACGAAGAAACTGGCTGAACAAAGCAAATATAAAAATTTAAACAAAGACTAACAACTAAAACTAAATTAAAATTAATATAGAATACAAAATAATATTTCAATAAGAGAGGAATTTTAAAAAATCCAAAAGAAAGACCAAATAAGAATTTTAAAAAATTGTAAGAAGAAAGTATAATTAAATAAGAATAGAAAAAGACATATTAAACCTTTACGCACTCCGAAATTCCAGAGCTAAGAGTTTGTGAAGAACAATCCTTGAAAAGTTGTGGAAACAAAACTGGAGTACAAAAGAACAGTTTTCAACGAAGCCTTCCAATCCAAATTCAGGTCTTCTCTTTCATGTTTCAATATCCCACACTCCAAAAGAAGCTGTTTAGCATCTCCGTTTTGTTTTTCACAGTTACAATTCTCATTCTTCCAAAGAATCGATTCTGGTATGTTTTGAAGATGCTATGTCCAGTAAAAATCTCTTTAAAGAAAAGTCACTTTTTAATCTCCTTAGGTCTACTTTATCAAAAACTTATGTCGTAACTCTAACTTTCATAGAATTAGACCATCTTTCCTGCCATGTTGATAAACTTTAAGACTACAATTATTATTTTGCAATTTTGCAGAGACCTACAGCTTTCAAAATTTTAATCTGCAAAATTTATTTTTTGCTAGAGCGAGATGCTCGGCGAAAGAGTAAACCAGATTTAATTTTAGCTTACTCATCAATAATAACCGCAAGCAATTATATCGGAATTTATACCTTAGGATTCGAGATTTACTAAATTCAAACTTGTGAGGCTATTCATGTGACGCGCCATTTCAAGAAACTGATAAATGTCCATCGTATACGATTTATATTTATTTTTGAATTAAATGTATTAAATTATTATTTTTAAAACTTATTTCTAGAAAAGAAGCATATTTTATGTTATATTAGTGTGAGTCTATTCAAGTGAACAGGGCTCAAACATTCTTTCTCTTTTAAGATTTTGCTTTCTTTCCACTTAAGTATCTTAATGAATATACATTATGCAAAGAACTGTGCACTTACATTTGGGGACACATGCTAGAAGTTCATTCTTATGAAAAATGCCCTCTCCATATATCAGTCTCCCAAAATTATATTTTGCCGACTCCCGCGCATACACACAAAAAACAGGCAACTCAAGCCATATTGCCCCAGGGACTGGAACAGCCAGTGGCACAGTGGTCCAGTTTCGGTTTGTAACACGACAAAAATCGAAATTTCGAGATCGGGAAATGGGTTTATTTTCTTAAGACTAAACTAAGCTGCCCTGGCCTAGATGTAAATGAATAAAAATTCAATAGATAATTAATTCGAAAATTTATTATAAATTATCGAATTTAAGTGGGCTGTTAATCAATCTACAATACATTTGAACTTTTTAAGAAGTAAACTCTGAATGCCTTCAAAAGTATTTTAAATCGATTTCAATATTTATTTTTGATTCAGTAGTTGACATAAACATACCAAAAACGCGAAAATTTTTAACAGTGCAAAACGCGATTTGAAATTTTAAAGATATTTAGGTTGCTTGAGTGACAACCTCTCAAGCACTGCTTTCAGCTACAGCTACGAGACGCTAAAATTAGGGAACTTACCACAAATAGTTTTTCATAAATAACAAATAATATAAAACTAAAATGTTTTGGAATATTTCCATGAAGGACCTCTCATGGAACTCTCATATTTTTGTGAAAACTGCGGCAAGTTTAGTCTTAAAAGTAGGTTTATTTTAAGACTTATTGGTATTCACATAACATTTATATTATATTAACGAAATTATTTCAGTTTTAGTCGTCTTGAGAAGCACTTGTATTTATCGCACAATTATTTATTAAATATATTTTACCAATGTAAATATTTGGAAAGGTAAAAATAAAAGAAATACTAACCAGACTTTACTAAAATTTTACAAATCTTTTTTTTAAGGTATTTCCTTCATTTGGTATAAATTACAATTATTTTATGTTTTATACAACTATTGTTAACTTTTCGCGCAGGTAACAACAGTTTCCTCCATAGAGAAAAATGTTAATCAATATTATAATACAAATCAAGAAATATCCTACCGAAGTTTCATGGGATACAACTGAAGTTCATTTCCTTTTATCTGTGCAAATTTCAAAGCTCTGCTGCTTTCGGTGTCGACGCTATGATTTTTGCCTCACTACAAAACGAAACTAGACCACTGTGCGGCGGCATCAATTTTTCATCAGTGTCCCATTCCTCATCCTTAGGTTAGGGCAGGCGCGAAAGTAATTGCCTAACATCGACCCTCACATGTCTTAATAATGGAAATTCCCGTGGAAAGTTTTGTTTACAAGCTAAGCTCACGCACGTTGTTGAGGTTCCTGCATCAAATTACATCTTCCACTGTAAACAAGAAAGTTAGGCATTCAGAGGAAGGGATTTATCCGTGTTGGACGATAGGCTAACAAACGGTAAGAGGATTAGGGTTTGGTTTTAGGCTGTAATCTTCTTATTATTTCTTCGCTTTTGTTTAGGGAGAAAACTGCTGATTTTTTTAGCAGAGAAATGCCTTTTTTTATTTCTAAGTGATTAAGTGTTTGGAGAAGTATTGTTTTTCAGGAAATCTGATAATAGGACAAAATGAATATAAATAAAAGTTGCTGGCCTTTATTTTGTTTCGTTCTTTGTAGAAATATATCTTTTCGAACATTTTTTAAACGGGTTTTAACGAATACTATGGAAATATGGCTTAAAACAGATAGTTTAAATCAGTTGTTGAAACATTCTTAATCATTATGTATAGCATGAAAGCGAAATTTAAAAACAGCACACATTATGGGTAGGTTTGCGGATTTAGTAAATGGTAAATCTTGCTTTATTTAAAATACAAGCAAAATGAAACAATTTGGTGAGTGTTTAGGCAAAACATAATTTCATTCCTTTATATAGAAACTACTCTGAAATGGCTTAAATTCGACCCAATTTATAACCACGTTAGACAAGTTCGAGGTAGTTTATAACGACAATAGGTTTGTCCAAGTAAAAAATTCAGAAAAATATTTAAATATCTTGTCTACTACTTCAAACAAAGTTATTGAATTCCCAGTATAATAACGCCAGAGTTCAAAACTGATACAAAAATTAATAATTTACTATCTTCATATCGCGTCTTTAATTTAAACGTTTGATTTCTGTTATTTACCTAGAATTCTACTTTTACAATGCCTTTTTCATTAATGCTTCTTAAAAGTTGTCGACGATTGAAAATTAATGCCTTGTTTTATTTTTAAAAAAATAGATTGAACCGATGTTCTTCATGCGGACATAAAATTTTACAAATATTTAAAGTGCACGGCTTGACACTTCTGGAATATCTTGTTCCTAGATTCGAGTCATTTGAACTTCGATATGGCCTGATGTTGGCCAAATGCACACGGCCAGTCTCTTGCGATTATGAACTCAACGTTGTCGAGCTGAGGATTTGGCTTCAACTCTTCGCTCTCCATGACCTGGAGTTCCACGTTTAAAAAGCATATCAATATTCAACGAGATAATCGCTGTTAATCTAAAGAATTATTTCCAGTTTATTTATATCAACTTATTATAAACGCGTTGCAACGTTAGACTCGACTCAGCTGCACTGTTGGCTTGATATGCACTGCTTAGCAAAGATGTAGTTGCGATGTTGGTTTAATATGAGCATCTCTTCCCAAAGTTTTTTGTTTTTTCATTTGAGTCAAGGCAATATTTTACAGACCTTATACTTAATATAGAAATTTGGTTTTGCCTGACTGTTCTTAACGTATCAAAATATTTTTTTTTATTTTACGTCGGTGTTGATGGCCTAACGACGGACAAATCCTCCACACGAACATCGTGCAAAAGGTTCAAAGATTGGTGAGAGAAGAACACTGTAAGCTTCCATTTATCAAAGCCTATAGGTAACAGCTCCATTAAGCTTGAAAGTACAAGTCTTTACGATACAGGCATATTCTGTTTATAGATTCTAGCGATATAGACTTCAATATGACTTGCTGCTGATCGAGTAGAGACACGAATAGAAGAAAGGGACCAGAAAAAGCATGCAGACTTTTTTGCATCAGAAGTTAGGCATGCCGTCTCGATGCATTCATCACAAATTGCAAATATTCTGCTTTCCTTCTGCATTTACTTTATGTTGCTGAGAACATGAAACGGCTCTGTTGTGTGAAGACGAAGTTTCCGTCAGAAGACTTCACACAGAAACTCTGACCTATCATGATATTTCCGTCAATATATCGAAAGCAATTTTTTATTATTATTATTTTACGGAGGTGTGAGGGTTTAAGGAATCTAACTAGGCTAAAATAATCCACCAAACTTCACGCAAAGTGATCAAAAACTGTGGGATGGAAGAAAAAGCGGGTAGTCCTTATTATATTAGATTCTTGCCCACTATTTAATTCCATTCGTTCGGAATAAGTGATGTTATTCACTGAAACTGCACTCCCTTATTAATTTCAAAGTACCGTTATCCTAAAACTTGTCTGGATAATCGTGATTCTCATCCTGATTCTTGTCCCTTTGTCACAAGAGCTTTTAGCAACCAACATTTTGAACCTTGGTGAGATAGCTAGGACTATAAATAAATTAGAGTTATACTATATAAACTTCAATCCTACACGTGGACAAATTACACCGACGTCAACACATTTGACGCAAACCAGTTCTACAAACTCATTGAATCCTCAACAAAATTAGATTTTGAGTCTGTAATCCTCTGGTCCTGAAGCAGAGATTGACGACAAGTAAGTACCAGAGGCCTATTTAAAAAGAAATAACGCTACTGAGAATTTCTCTAAAAAATTTTTATTTTAGCAAAGAAGATGTGGGAAACCTGAAATCTTAGCATAATTAATGAGTTTTAAAATTTATTCTTACATAGTATAAAATTTTAATACACTATATGATCAAAGGTATCCGGACACTTACGGATTTTCACATTTTTTTAGAATTTCACCGGAAAGGCTAGACCAACTGCCCTTGAACTTCGACCAATGTAAATAATAGACTCCCACATTTTACAATGAAGATTCAGTCACGAGGGCATTTAGAGGACCGACCAGGAACTGATGAAGAAGAAATAGATCTGGGCTCAACCAGTTCCACAGAAAGATGAAAATGATTTATAAATTATACCAATGGTTTTGCTTAATATGCACATTACTTGCATGTATTTTCATAAAAAGAGCAAGTATATTCTGGAAGATATAGTGATTTTCTTACAAAATCCGAAAATGTTTAAGCATATTTTGCTTATAACATCCCGAGTTTTCCACCAAATAATACGGAACATACAGAATACTTGACAATGTGTTAGAGAAGTAATCTATTAAAATTGGAAGAGAATATTAGAGGAAATACGAGATTTTGCAATAAATAATTTTTTACTGCGCATGTACGAGATATAGCGTAATTTTTCTTTCACAACTTCAAAGCCAGATATATAGGGCATCTTTTATAAGAAATCCACTCGAATACCATTAAGATTTAGAAAGATATCTTCATTGCAGTGAGCAGAATTTCTACTCCTGTCTAAGACAAATAAAATGACGGTTTTTCCAGAATTCTTTATTTTTTAAACATGAATTTTCGAACAATTTTATAGAATTTAATAAGGATTGAATATGCTGAATACCCAGGCATACTTCTATATAAAATTCATAACTGAAATTGCAGTTCGACGATTACTATCCAAAGATTCAATGCCGATATCTTTCTAAATCTTAATGGGATTCAACTGGAGTTTTTACATAAGTTGCTCTATTTGTGTGGCTTTGAAGTTGTGAAAGAAAAATTACGCTTTGTCTCGCACATGCGCAGGAAAAAATTACGAGTATTTACAACAAATACTCATATTTCTCTAATATTTAAAATATTAACTTTAAATTTAAATGGAACATTCTGTAGCACATTGTCAAGTATTCTGTAAGTTTCGTAGTAATTGGTGGAAAACCCTGCTTGTTATAAGCAAAAAAACATGCGGGGAAATTTGGAATTTTGTAAGATAACCTTATTATCTTCCAGAATATACTTGTTATTTTTAAGAAAATTCTCGTAAGGAATGTATTTATTAAGCAAAACCATTGGTGAAATTTGTAAATATTTACCAGCTTCCTGTTGAACAGGGCGAGACTAGATTTTTTTTTCCTTCATCAATTTCTAGTCGGTCCCCTAAATACCCTCTTGACCGAAAATTCACTGTAAAATCAGAATTAGATTGAATTCCTTACATGGTTGAAGTTCAAGGGCAGTTGGTGTAGCCTTACCGGAAATTCTGAAGAACGTAAAAATCCGAAAGTGCCCGGATACTTTTGATCAAAACTTATATAAACAGAATTAGATTTAGAAATTATTTTCTCACGAATTTGTGTTAACTACTGAATTTGTTTCATTAAACTTTTCGTCTCCATCTTAAACTATCATCTGCTTTGGTCCTCATGCTTTAAGTATGGTTGCGATGACTTTATAGTAGAAATTCTATATTGGGAGTGGAGGTGGCAGCTTTGAGATCAGATTCAACTAAAGTTGTAATCAGTAACGTTAATGTCTAAAACATGTGATTAAACAAAAGGCAGGTGCCAGCAAGCTAAGAATATTAAAATAATTTTGACATTCTGTTTCCTTAGAAATAACTGAGGACAAAATCAAACTGTAACAGATAATTTATAGGAAATGAAAAACAGAAAATAGGATATTGGAAATGCATCTTTTTTTGCTTTGGATTTTAAAACAGTTTTATAATTTACTGAGATTGAGAACTTTTTCCAGAATTGTGAGCAGTTTACCAATCAGTCAGGTTTCCAATATCATTCGTCATAACGTTATAAGTAACATTAATGTCTAAATACATGATTAAATAAAAGGCAAATTAAAGCAAATTAAATACTCTAACTTATACAGTTAACCCACTTAAATAAGGGTAATCCTCCCTTAACTAAAGAACGATGGCAGCTATAGTTATGAAAGTAGTGCCTAGGTATAGTAAAACGTCTATGCTCTATGGGATGAGACCGCTTACAGGGCCGCCTGGTGGAAAACTCCGAAGTTAGCTTTCCTATCTTGAAAACGGTACAAAATGGGGGAGGGGCAAATAACAATTACAAATTTGTAGAGCATTATCTATGTAGTACAAAAAGACACCTTCATCATATTAATACTAAGAACAGAACGCTTAAAATGTAAATTTGATTGTTTGCGATTTCCGAAACTGTGAAGTCGCAAAACAAGTTAAAAATAGAGAAAGCAATTAGTTATCACAAGATATCTTTATTTTCGGCTTTGCTTTCAAAGTGCTCTCCGGCATTGACAATACAGATTTGAACCCTTGTTTAAATTTCACTTTGCAGAGGTTTTTGGTGCGCAAGCACAAGCAACAGTAATACGTCACCAAAAGTCCTGCAATTTTGCCGGAAAGGTCGCATACGCCTGCTGTTTGAGTTATTCCCACAGAAAAAAGTATAATGGGGTCATTTTCTCCTTTTGTCTATGTCTTGTGAGGTCAAGATTTCGGAAAATGTGAACAAATAAATACAATTTTGTAATTGACATTTTCCGCCTATTTTCTGCCGTTTTCGAGATAGGAACGCTAACTCTGGAGGTTGCCACCAGGTAGCGCTGTAAATGGTATAATCGTATAGCGCATAGACGTTTTACTATACCTAGACACTACTTTCATGACTATAGTTATAATCGTTCTGAAGATAGATAAGGGGAGTGGCCCTTAATTAAGTGGGTGCCCTGTATGTCAAACGTGAGATTCATTAAATCACCTTGAAGCTTTTATTTTCTGCTATTCAGCATAATTTTCTCTATTATCTTTCATAAGAGAATTTTTTACAGCGCTGAAAATCCAATGCATTCGACATCTTAAAAAAATTTTCATGACATCGGATTTATAATTTAGCATTATATGTCGCAAGGAGTTGTTCTTTATAATTTAATTATTTTTTACTGTCCGTCAAATTGAACATAAATGAATCTCGAGGATTTCAATTGCGTTGATATGTTTAAGTTTTCTTCTCTTAAACCAACCAATTATGAAGTCCATATTTTTAAACTTATTTATTTCTAAATTTTAGTATAATTTATTTTGTTGGAAGTTAGATTAAATAAAATAGTACCAAAAATAATTCGACTATCAAGTATTTGTTGAAATGCATTAAGAATAAAAACTTATCTTTACAAAAAATTGCGTGCATATGTGAAACTCATTTTATTTAACTTTAAAAAATCAACTGTATGTACAGAATTTTGTGGTTCTTTTTGTTCACAACACAATTTGGCATAATTATATTATATATAAACGGTGATTTTTTTTCTGAAGAAGGGCGAAGTATTCGAAATTTCGTCTTTGATCGAGTTACTTTTTGACTTGGTTAAAGAATAATTTAATTTGCTTTATTTCAGAAAATCCATAAAGTGATGATTTGTCAAACATTTATTTTGCTTTGAAAAATGACAGCATGAACTTGACAGATAAAAAAAGTTTTTGTGTGAGAACTTAATTTATTTAATACTATTTCATAGGTGCTTGGAATATTATCATCACCGGACTATCCTTTTTTCTTTTAATGGAGTAAATTTTCAGTTTATTCCTCAAGAAAAAAATAAGAAAAACATTTCTTAAAATATCTCTCTGATTAAGTATTTAAGCGAGTGCTATATTTTCTAAACTTTTAATCAACATGTAGTAAAATGACACCTGAATTTCAAATATTTAACTATAACTTATATTTAAATTTCTAGAGAGAGGTTAGCGATATAAAAATAAAATAGCCTGAGAAGGATATAAAATCGAAGTGCGAACCTCAGGGAGAAAGCATCTACAAAGTGAGATATAAATAATACATTCTTATCAGTCGGTTTTGTTACAACTAATACTAGTAGTGAGACAGGGAAGCTTGAATCGTATGTGCGGACGAGTTAAGTTAATTACTATCAGAACTGTTACGTTAATACTATTTGACTGAACACTGCAAGGTTGTTATTTTCCTACTTCTGAATATATATGCATAAAAGTAAAAAAAAATTTAAAAAAACTATGATAGACTTTGAGTTGAATTTTTTATTAACTAAAAATATTGCTTAATTAGAATTTCTTTACTAAAATTGTTTAAATTGAATAGGTAAAGTAGTGAATGAATAATTTTTATTAAATTTAAACTTTTACAAAATTAATTGTAAAAATTTAAAAAAAGTAGTGACAGAAATGTAAATCACAGGGAAGCCAAAGATTAATATCAACAGATCTAATTGGTTTACTTTTGTTATACTTGTTAATTTGTGAATGTGTGATTTCCTAATTTGCTAGTGAGACAGCGCGTATGAAGAGAGTTCATTTTTTCTTAGCATATCGATCAAGCTGTTCGTCAACCACTATAGTAAGTGATAATTCAAGATGACGAACAATCGGTCAACGATTAGTAGCGTAACTCGTGTATTTATACGTCATAGTCCTGTAGAAAAAGGTCCATTAAGTTAAAGTCTTTGATGCGTTAAATATAGAATTTTATAGCACAGAATATCAATTACCGATGTTTAAAACTGAGTTTTAAGAAAGTAAAGTAATTATTTTGAGCTTGTAATATTTTCCAATGCTAATGTATTTCTAATTGTTTCAGGAGTATTGAATTACAATACATAAGAGATAAATTTCCCAATCGTATCTATACTACATTTCCCATAACCCTTTCAAGTTCACTACACGTTTCGTTTTGAAAATTACTAAATTTATTTCAAAAATGAGTATTAGACATGTTGTTGATCATAAAAATGTAAAGGAAAAAATTTAGCATTTTTTTATTTTTAAGGAATTTGTTTTTTCACAGTGAAACCAATGAACGGTGACGGGCTATTTTCCCTCCGAATACGTTATCATCGAAATGAAATTTAAATTATGTATTTAATTTATAAGTATACACGAGTATTCATGATATTCAATATTCATAAAATTCAATATTACTTTCGAAGATTCAATTTTAAAAACTATCAATTTGTGCAAGAAACCTGGTCATTTTGTTTTTCTTAGAAATCAAAAAGAATTTAGCTCTTGCAATGCCGATATCTTTGTGAATACAAACGGTATTAAACTGGAAATTTTATATAAGTTGGCCTATATATCTGGCTTTTGAGTTATGAAAGAAAAATTACGCAACGTTTCGCCCATGCGGAGTAAAAAAAATGCTCAATGCGTGGTTTAACTGCGAAACCAACGCGAAAGGGTTAATGGAGCTGTCACCCATTATAATTGCTGTTTGCAAAATATGCTTCAAATCATTGTGAAAGAGACGCGTTTAAATACATAATAAATGTAATAAGAATTAGTATTTTATGGGATGATTTCAGCAAATGAGAATTGCAATAGCAATCTGGTAAATTTTTGGAAGGTTTATTGAACAGACAGTTACAAGAGATGTAAAATAATCAAAATGTAATCAGAATACCATTGATTATTTTCGAGTTAATTTCAAATTATAAGAATATTAATAAGAGTTCGTTTCAATTTCTGAAATTAACTCGTATTAATATTTTAATTTGTGCCTTTCTTTCCGTCTTTCTTGAGATTCGGGAAAAACCTCTGTTTTCGCCAACCAATAGCAACTTTCAGAAATAAGTACTAAAGAAGACTTAAAGGAAGTTTAAGAACGAATACGCAAAGATACATAAATACATGGTGGTTATAATTAAAGTTACCCTATTTAGACCTACGTAGAGTCCTTTCGATGAAACTTGGTACATACATTATAGGGACCATGGGGAAAAGAAATCTGCAGAAAAATATTAGTTCAAATTTTGACCCCCCCCCCAGGTGAGAAGGGGGAGCATGAGGAACAAAAAACCCAAAATGGAAGCGCAAAACTCTATTTTATCACAACATAAATTCAATGTGCATTCCATTTGCGTCAAACACATGTTCAAAGTGTGTTATAGCGTATTGAACAGTAGCGCGAAGGGTTTCTCGATCAATTTAAGGAGCATGACGTGTTATGTTTGCCTTCAATTCTGGCAGAGTCCTATGCTTCCTTCCTTAGACACAATTTTTCACAACCCCACAACCAGAAGTCACAGGGTTTCAAGTCCGGAGAACGAGGGGTCTGGAAGTCGGAAAACTTCTTAAAATTACCCTATCATCTTCAAAGTGGGCACGAAACAGTGTCTTCACTAATCGGGCAATGCGAGTTGGTTCGTCATATTACATGAAGACAGTAATCTCTAAACAGTATCGTTCTTGTAAGGCAGGAATGACTTGCTAATGAAGAAAGTCTCAGCAACGGGTATCCGTAATGGAACACATCTGAGAGCCATGAGGAGAGTTCTCCTCTAAGAAAAAGGGACGAAGAATGAAATCAACAGTAAAACCACAACACATAGCAATGTAATCAGAATGCAGTGACTGTTCATGGACAACATTAGGACTTTAAGTTCCCCATATGCGACAATCTGAGTATTCACTACTCCTACTAGGGAATCTAATGCGCCTCGTCTGACCATAAAATGTTCCAAGGCCATGAATTGTCAACGATTATTCTGGCCAAATAATCTAGCAAATTGAGTGTGTTCGTCCGAATCTGCAGGGTTCAACGCTTGCACAGCTTGGATTTTGTATGGATACCACTTTACAATCGATCGAAGAGCCTTTTGTCCTGTAAACCAAGAATGAGACAAATCAATTGGCAACGCTCGAGCACTTGAATTGGGAACCGGACGCTCTTTCGACCGCGGCAAGAGCGACTTCTTCCGTGGTTTCATTTGAAATGCGTTTCCGTCCTCTTCCTTGCAGCAACCCAATTCGGCAATCTTTCCAAATTTACTAATCATCTTTTTCAACGTCTGCCTCGACATAGGCCCTTTTGGTAAGCCATTCAGGCGTCGACGTTCTTACAGTGCAGTAGACAAATTACTGCCGTTCTGATAAAAGAACCACATCAGTAAAGCTCTTTCTTTCTTCTCTAACGGCATCAGGAGTGGCGCTCGTGTCTTCCCAACGGGGGCATGACTTGCTGTAAGGAGGGAGGAGTGTAATGAAATTGGTTTCAAATTTTCGCCAGATCTTAATTTGTCTACTAGTTGAATACCTCGTTGAGAGAACGGGGTACCAAAATTTTCCCGGCGGGGGGAGGGGCAGAGCATCCCCGACAGGGAGGCCCTGGTCTCCCCACTGGCGCATCCCCTGAACGGCATGCTGAAAAATGATTTTACGACAGTGACAACTGGCATTTTAAGCCGCTCCAAATTTGCATAATGTTTTTCTTGCACACGAAAACCGCATCTATCGGTCGAAATTTGAGCTATAATTTTTTATTGCAGATTTCTTTTCTCCATGGTCCATATAACCTATATAGCAAGTTTCATTGACACCCGTCTACCAGAACGGACTCTACGCAGGTCTAAATAGGGTGACTTTAATTATGACCCTGTATATGATATAGAAATATAAGGGGGAAAATAAAATAATTGATGAGATGAACAATGAACAGGTTTGCTTTAATTTATATTCACCTATTCAAAGATCTAGAGCCGGATCTATGGCTCCAGACGAAACAAAATTTCTCTAGGATATAGTACAAATGATGCGCTCTAAGAAAACCGAGAAAAAGAAGAAAAGAAAGCAAAAATGTTCGTCAATAGATGGCGCTGAGACAATTCGCAGATTTTTTTTATTACTGAAGCAAAACTGTATAGTTCATTTGAATTGTACTTATTTTAAGTAAAAAAGCTATCGAAATTCAATTCTGGACTCGAAGTCTTTTTCAGTTCAAAATTCCGTTTCTATGCAAAAAAGTGCACACCTCACACTATTTTTTTTCAAGATTCTATCTAGTCTATCTTATCTTCTCCTTTTTATAAAAACAAGTAAAAATAGTGTGAGGTTGTGCACTTTCCTGCATGAAAACGGTATTTTGGACGTAAAAAGTCTCTGCGTTCAAAACTTAATTTCTGCAGCATTTTTATTTAAACTAAAAAATACTCAAATGAACTATTCAATTTTGCTTCAGGAATAAAAGAATCTGCGAAAATTACCCCAAATATTGGCTCAGCGCCACCTATTGATGAACTTTTTCCTATCCTTTTTTTTCTGTTTACACAGAATACATCACCTGTACTACATTCCAGTGAGATTTTGTTTCGTTTGGAGCCTTATCAATTAGACGAACTTCAACTGTAACAACGTTGTATCCGGATGCAATAAACATCTGGAATTATACAGGGTGGTCAAAAATCATTGGACCCATTTTAAAAATTAATTTTTTTAAAACTAATAATGCTGCAATGGGTTTTTTATTAAATGAGAGCGCATTTAAAAAAAGTTTTTCATATAGGTAACTTGCCGTCACGGCGGTCTAGATGGTCGTAAATTATTGGGCATCTCCCATTCTTGAGAGCCATTATCTGCGAAACTATTAAAACTAGAAGAAAAATAAAAACATTTATTTGAAGTGAATTTTAAGCTCTTTAATTTGTTAAATCCATTGTAATTCGAAAAGTGAATAGTTTTCGAGATATTCAAGAAAGAATAAAAAAGCAAACGAGAAAACGCGAATCGGCTGATGCTGATCAGTAGCAACTGCGTATGGAAATCGTTCGCTGAAGCAAATCTAGAGGGCCGTAATGGTACGCCACCTTTCTGGAAGAAAAAACTTTTTTTTTATTTTCTCTCTCATTAAAAAGAACGCAGTTGTAGCATTATTACTTTTTCTTATTAATTTTTAAATGGGTCCAATAATTTATGACCATTTTGTATATAGACCAAGGTAAGAAAATAACAAAAAGCAAGGCTATCACTAATAACAAAAAAGAACAAAATTATCATTAATTTTGAAAACAGAAATTTCTAATTCTCAGTGCATTTTACTCTTTATTTTAATTCGCTTTAACAATAAGGAAAAAGTTTTCTGTTCCAGTTCGTCTGAGTCTGAAACATAACCTTGTCTGAGTCTGTAACATGGATCTGTCCTTGAAATATTCTTTGAATGAATGATCCATTGATTCCGCCAAATAATTCCTACTATTTTAGCCAAAAAATATTCAGATAAATTGTTTTAGTTTATCCACCTTAAGAAGTCACATTCTTGCTTTTAATAAATTTCATTACGCAAGCAATATTACCGAATTCCCCAAGCAATTATTTCCCAAACTATAATTAAAGAAATAGTTTCTGACGCAACCGTCTGCATAAAATTATGGAAAAATTTTAATTACATAAAATACATGTTTTCAACAAAAACTGTTATAATTAAAGCTTTCGGCTTCTTTTCAATTATGAATATACAACGGGGTTTCGAAAATTAAGGAGCGTCCGGAATGCTTTTTAATTTTTTCCTTCAGTTTCAAAGTTTTTGAAATGATTACACAAAGACGCTGACTAATTATCTCAGCGCGAACGGGATAACTCCAAATCTACAAAAAAAATAACTCTTACCATTTTATTAAAGGAACGAAATGTTCATTTTTCAATGTTTTCGTCTCAACTTTATTTAAAAATGCATATCCTGCAAAATTTTTGTCTTTCTACAAGATGAATTTTCCTATAAAAACCAATCTCATGAAAAAAAATTTTAAAATATGCTTATTTTATGAAAGTAAAGACAATTTTTATCATGCAATGTTCAGGTTTCTGATTGGAAAATGGAGTCGAATAATATTATAGATTTTCTGAATCTTCTTAATTATGGAAAAAGGTAAAGGTTTTTCCATTTTTGTATTCTAAGAAATATTTTATGAAAAAAATGACTGATAAATTTGTGTTGCTTTATAGGGACCGAGTGCATTTTTATAACAAAATAATATTAGAAATTTTACATAATACAAAGGATTTTCTTCACCATCCACAAAATAAAAAGTAGTTAAATTTCAAACGAGGTCGATACCATTGAATACAAAATATTTTCAACAGAATTTTAACGGTGCTTACGTATTATAATGTCGACCATTTCAAATGTCCGTACTATCTCGTTCCCAGTTTGTGCCAAATAAGAAAAAGTCGCCAATATATTCTGAAAAGTCGGCAATATTTATGAACTAATTCTTAACAAAGAGTTTTTGCCGCCAAACTGATTGGTGCAAGTTTGACGGGAACTGCGCTAACTTCGTGGTCGAACGGGTAATGCCATTAAGAAACTGCCTTCAAAGTTCTCTAAGTACATATTTACCGGGATTATTGTTAAAGCATTACAAATGCATATTTATTGGGCAGAAGTAGAGGGAGAAATGATTAAGAAATCCTTACTCTTCATTTTGACTTTCCACAGACTTATCATTAGGTTATAAAGCCCTCAAATATAGAAAATGACGCATTCTCAAGCCCTGGGTGTTTTTAAATTATTTTTTAATCACTTGAATGTTTAAATACCTTAGTCGAATAAGATTTTGAGAGTGAAATTTAGAATTCTCTACCCCCTCTCCTTAATTAGAAGCCAACCAATTTTTTACTTCATCAGTATTGTTAGTCCATTGACGTTCTTTTTGCAAATCATTATCATTAATATTACTTTTGTTCTGAACATTTTTTTTGTATTATGTTCTTTTTGTTATGTTAGGTATCCATTTATGTTCTGTATACAGCATGTTCATCTGTTGTTGTACTTATATTCTCTCGTTTTTATATTCTTTTGTTTTCTGTATTCTTTTAGTGCTGTTTTTATTACCGATTACACTTTTTGTTTGCATATTATTTGCTTTTTTATTATTTCGTGTACATATTTTCTTTTTGCCCTATTTCCGCTTTTTTTACTATATATATACATGTAATAATAATAATTTATTTATTTAGAAGTAAAACAACAAACACATCAAACATCCATTTCAAGAATTTCAATTGATTACAAATTGATATTTAAATTAATCCAATAATCATAATTATTATATTAATGCCAAAAGTAAATATAGAAATTTTTTTGAATATATTTTATTAATTCTGTTAGTATTAAGAATTAAATTAATAATTAAAAAAGGCAATCCAAAATATGTAGTAACATTTTAAGTGATCAGCTCGACTTTGGACGAGCTTGTCCTTTTAAAATCTTGATTTTATTTGCGCAAAACCATCAATGAGACCAGTTGTTGAAATAATAAAGGGTAAATTACCCTAAATATGCAGAAAAGATAGGGAAAGATTCTTAACTCTAAATTACACACTATAAGAAAATATCTAACATTCATTTAACGAACATAAAATATTGTACATTATTCTAAATTGCACCAAATTAATAAATACTACTACATCTAAGAGATAAATATATTAACAAGGAATTAGTGAATGAAAGTGTGAGAAATTCATTTTACCGCCAACAACAAATCCATCAGCTATAAGCCGCTCTTAAAGATTCAATACGTAGTCCGCATAAATACACTCATATTATTGAAAATTAATAATAGGTCTTAAATTTTATTAAAATGTCAAATATACTTTAAAATTTTAGAGAATAATTTACAATCCTAAATTTTTTAAAAATACTAATTTTTAAATAGTCTTATGGAAAAATTTTAGAGAAACTATATTAAACATAGAGGCGCGATGTATATTCGGGTAATTGAATTATGTCAAACAAACTATAATATACTAACTTAAATTGTAAACATAATCTTAGCAGTAAAATTCTTAGAACTACATTTTTAATAGAGAAAAATAAAAAAATTTACACAAATATATATTTATTCTAAATAACAAAAGTATCTCCTATCAATATATGTAAATAAAAAAGTTTTGGGGATTCCAAACATTTTAGCACTCTTTAAAAAATGTGTAATTTTTTAATTTTATTATTGTTATCTGTACCTAATCTATTATTTCTAATTATATAGTTAATTACTAAGTTTCTAAAAATAGACTTGCTAAAATTACTATTCCAGAAAGGAAATCGTTTAATTTCAAAGTCAAATGCATTTCTTTTATCGTATATATCAGACTTAATTTCTCCATCTAAAATTTTTAATTCTGAATCGAGAAACTCTGCTGTTAATTCATTATTATTAGTCTTAATTAGTTTTAAATAATCAGGCTAAAGATTAATTTGCGGCTTTTGTTCTAGATCTTTATTAAATACAATGCGAACATCAATAAATCTAAACATTAAATATGAATTATTAGAAATGAAGTCCTTCTCATATCCTCTATATATATCGTATATATATATAATGCTATGGATGCATTTGTAAGCCAATTTGAATCCATCATAGCATTTGCTTTTTCCACTCCTTGCCCATCTAAGTGATCAGGGATCTCAATGCACGATTCTTGGCTCAGGGGCATAAAGTGGTGTTATTCTGTACCTCCTACCATCCTGTACTCTCCATCAAATCATACCAAGTCATCCCATCGCCAATAATAACGTCAAGAAACCATTAGGTTGATAATGCAATCACACTGTCGATAGGAAGATAGCATGCCTTGGGGAAGAGGATGTGTAGGCTGCCTCATTTTGGCTAGTTTTCAATGAACGGATGCTTTCAAAAGACGCTTCGAAAACTAAAAAGGTTAGACAACTGTGCGAAAGTTTTGGAAACTTTAAAGGAAAAATAAATTTAAATGACAAAATTTAAAAGAGACTTCACATAGTTAACAGAGTCAGTTTTCTGTTTTATGTCATGATTTAGGTACTGAATGTGAGCCACGCTAATATTTCAGAGCTACAGTGATAAAAGAAATAAAATAAACAGTAAAATGCAATTCCAAATCAAAGTTTTAAAGACAAAGTAATTTTAGTTTACCCACATGTGAAGTAATACAAAGATATAATAATGTCTTTTTTAACAAAAGAAAATTAAAAATTAACACGCTAAGAACCTTCTTTTATTAATACCATAGGAACATTGATTTCAAATCTTGATTTAAATTGTTTATTAATAGTCACCAAATCGCCACACTTTAAGAAAAATGAATTGAAAACAAATTATAATTATGAAAGATTTCTAAGTAATGCAAGAGCTTATTAAAGTTTCAAAAACTGTTTTCCATCATTAAACAATAAAAAAATTTATTTACTGTAGCATTCCTGGTTCCCAAAACATAACTCTCAACTGAAGCAAAATATTTTCTTCCAGTTTCAGAAATTATTATATCTCAGGAGTTTTCCGTTGACAAAATATTAGCTTTTAAAATCGTTATTAGAAATCTTGTCGAAATGTTCAAATGTTTGCTCACTTAGAAAAGCTTTTACGAACTTCAGCGAAACATTAAAAAGGATTTCAGAGAAGTAGTTTTCAAGTGAATAAAATATTGCGCCTACTAATTAGTAAGTAAATACGGAAATTTCTAAGAGAGAAATACCGCATGAAATGTAATTCGTAAAAATTCATATAAGAGGCTTTAACTAGCCGATTTGCATGGTTACGCTGGCAAAAAAATGATACATAAATAAAGTCCTTACTGTCCAAATATTTTTACAAGTTCTGTGAGATATTTGCCCTTAATGTATGTTTATTCTATTAGAAAACATTAACTACTTCTTTTATTAGGAAGAGAAATGCATGTGTTATGAATAGGACTATGTTTTGATGATAATTTATAAGTACAATTAATATCTAAAAAGTATTTCTTCCTTTTATGCATAGGCTTTCAAACATTATTGCATTTTTTTTTTTTGTTTCAGTAAATTTTTAGTTTTATTTTATATGTTTAGAAGTATTTTCCGGAAATTTCTTTTATGAATATATCTGAATATCTGTTAGAAACAATAAATATTCAAGAACACTGTTGCAGTTTGATTTTTTAAGGATTTAAAACATATAAAAAATGAGGAAATGAAAGATTTTACAATTGCTTGACCTTTATATAATTTTAAAACGTATTGTTACAAAGCTATAAAGTTGTTTCCCTGAGATGCTACTCTTGGCGACTTGGCGATAAATTTGTTGATCTTGGCGCCATATTTGGCGACTTTGACGACAAAAGGAATTTTCTAGAAGGACCTCGAACTGTCAACCTATTTCTACTGGCTTCATGAACTTTCTGGAGATAACGTCACTTCCTGTTGGAAAAAGTATAAAAGCAAGCTCCCAAGCCAAGAAGAGTCAGTTGGAGTTTGATCTGCAAGCAAGCTGGTGAGCTAATAAGAAACCTCTGAGCGTTGTGTTGAGATTTAATGATAATCTCTCTTGTGAATTTTTACAAGTGCTGTTTTAATGCTTGTGTTACGTTTCTTTGCTTAGGATACTTGTAAAATAAAGAGCTTTATTTTTTTAATCCTGCTTATTGGACTGATTCAGGTACACCCACAAGACGATTTTGTCACAGTATTATAAATATGAAAAAATGAAAGGCTTTAGAATCGGTTGAGCTTTGTATAATTTTTTATTACAATCTGCCCACATGATATTGCCATGGACAAAAAGATGTTGATGACTACAGAAACATACGAGAAACAAATATCTTTAGCAACTCAAGCTAGCGAAGACACTGGAGTGCAATCATACTGAAATTTGAAGGAAACTAAAGAATCATTTTTATTTCTTATTGATTTAATTTGAAACTCTGCTTTACATGAATAACATACTACAACAGAAAATTGAAAGGCAAATGCTTTTCAGGCTAAAATTAATCTTCGATACACGGTTTGTTAAATACTTCCATACAGATTGTCTCGTGATCTGAGGCAAAAAATTATTGTTGCACATTAACTGTGTTTATACACTCTGTCCCAAAAGTTTATAGAATCTTGTATTTTTGCCTATATTTTTTTGTATGTGATGTATTTCGATGTAACTTACTGTATAGATATGTTATGTCTATTAAATTGGAAAAACAGCAGTTCTACCCCGTATATTTAATGCCAATTTTTAAATCGTAGAATGAACTGAAATAACTTGTCCCAAAAGTTTATAGACAAATGCAATTTTATGCAAATATGGTATCGGTAATCATGACGTCGATCTGGAGCCTAATAAATACGTTGTAAGAAAAGGAAAGCGTCCGTTTGTTCTGCGTTTCAAGATGCCTAAAGCGTAGCAGCTCTCATGCTTGACGTCCGTTTGTTCTGCGTTTCAAGATGCCTAAAGCGTAGCAGCTCTCCAATGAAGAAGTGAGTAAAATTCTGCATTTGAAATTACTCTGTAAGACTGTTAAGGAAATATTGAAACTTTTAAATCGTTTTAAAAGCATGATTTATCGTGAATTAACTCGTAAGACGCCATATGAGCCAAAACCTCGTTCAGGAAGACCACGTGTGACGGATATTCGCAGTGATAGACGGATACAAAGAATGGCTTCAAGTCAGAAAATGTCGGTTCGCGAAATTACTGGGGCTTCCCGGTTGCAAATCTCTAAGAACACTGTTCATAGACGAATTATAGAATCTGGTTATATGATCCACGCAAAAATGACTCGCCGATTACCACTCTCAAAGCTTCACATTAGTAAGATATTACGATGGACTCGTAATCATATGTCATATGATGATAAATGGATGGCTGTCTTTTTCAGTGATGAGAAAATGGAACCTAGATGGACCTGACGGGAATATAAAATATTGGCATGATTTACAAAATCAGCCCAGGAGCTTTTTCAGTAGGCAAAGTGGTGGTGGAACTGTGATGGTGTGGGCGGCTTTCAGTTTCAACGGTCAAGTGGGTTTGGCCTTTTTAGATGGCCGACAGAATTCTCCTAAATACATAGAAACACTAGAAAATCATCTTATGCCATTTGCAGAAAACATAGGGGGACGAAATTGGTAATATCAGCATGATGATTCTCCCATCCATATCTCCAATGCTACGAAAAAATATTTAAACTCGAAAAATGTTACTGTTTTTGAGTGGCCACCGATGAGCCCTGATTTAAACCCAATTGAAATTGTGTGGGGCATTATGTCTCGGAAGGTATACGAGAATGGAGGGCAATTTTATTTAGTGAATGCCTTGAAGACAGCCATTGAAAGTGTATCGTACAACTTGGAACCATAGATATTACAAACCTTAATTATGTCGATGGAAAAACGTGTATACAATGTCATACTGAAAAATGGAACATCTTTGAACTATTAAGAACATTATATTAAGCACCTTTTGTTGAAATGTCATATATTCTATAAACTTTTGGGACACCTAATATTTCCATTTTGTAATATAATTGAAATACAAATTGTTATTTTTTCTAAATATTTCGTTGAATGCAAGTTGCATATGGTTTGAATAAACATATTTGTAATTGGGGTTTGTATGCCTTTCCGTTTTGCTAAAACATATATTTTACTAGAGTCTATAAACTTTTGGGACGGAGTGTAATTATAACTGAACACCTTGTAACTGGATAGTGTCAATTGGTACGACGTCTCAGTTAAGAGTTTACCTTACCATCACTTAATAACTGAAACACTGTCTTACGCTTTGCTGTGATCAGCACAAATAACAAATGCAAGATGAATAATACGAGGCACTTCCAAAAGCAAGTTTCATCATGCTATTCCACAAGGAAGCTCTATTACAAACAGAACCATACAATGGCATAACAAAATACAAACTTTTGGCTATTTTTCCACATATTCGCCACCGACATTGATACATTTGTCGTACCGTGAAATCAATTTCAAGAAACCATCCTGGTAAAAATCGGTGGCGAGCGATTGAAGGGAGTTCTTCACAGCCTTAATGCCAGTTTGATGAGCATTATCGTAAATGGCATTCCGATAGTGCCGACTTCAATGCAGGAAAAAGGTGAAAATCTGATGGGGCAAGATCGGGACTGTAGGTCGGGTGATCCAGTCTCTCCCATCCCAGGAAATGAATGTGTTCTTTTATGTCCTTTGCTGTGTGGGGTCTTGCAATATCGTCTAAGAACAAACCCTTCAACTCAAGAACCCTGGTTGATCTCCCCATCAGACTTTCATCTTTTCCTGCATTGAAGTCGGCACTATATGGACGCCACTTCCGATCATGCTCATCAAACTGGCGTTAAGGCTGTGAAGAACTTCCTTCAGTCGCTCGGCACCGATTTTTACAAGGTTGATTTCTTGAAATTGATTTCACGGTACGACAAATGTATCAATGTCGGTGGCGAATATGTGGAAAAATAGAAAAAATTCTGTATTTTGTTATGACATTGCATGTGTCTGTTTGTAATAAATCTTCCTCGAGAAAAAGCATGACGAAACTTACTTTCGGAAAGTCCCTCATAGATTCAACACTTCATTTGGCACGGGGCACGTGAGACATTCAGCACCGGAACATGAATTGCAATTAAGAAAAATAGTAATTTAAAAAAATAAATGATTTTTAAAAAATTTAAAAAATAGCATTTATATGCAAATTTTTGCAGATCTTTAAAGATAATTATAGATATTTAAAAGAATTTTTTAAAAATATACGTACTATTATATGTAAGAATTCTCTTTGTATTTCAACTAATAACGTAAAGACCCTTATTTTCATTTTTGCCGCTTAAATGAGAGAAAAACTAATCATCTGAAGAAGTTAGTGAGTAGCTTTATAAATATGCCTATTTTTGTTTTCCTAGCAAACAACATGTTTTCGTACTGTTTTTGCTCCATCTGTCATGCAAAAATAAATATACGAATTCAGTACTTTCTACGCTGTTTTCCAATTTCAAGCTTTTATCACTACTATGCTCTAATGCATCCAAATATGTTTTTTCTCATAATTCTCGATAGTTTGCTTTTTTCTTTATCAAACATATATTTTGACTCTCGAACTGCTTTTCAGTTTCAATCAAATAAACAAAAAGAAATGTTTCCGTATCATTGAGTTAATTGACTTTCGCTTCGATGATATCTAACGAGAGAAAAAAATAGTTTTGCTGTTACTTTGGTAAAACCACTTACGAAATCAATAAGTACACAGATTCTTTCTTGGAAAGAATTTTTGAAATAATTGCTTTTAGTCAGTCAGTGTTACTGAAAAAAAGAAGGAAATTTGAATTCAGATACTTCTAAACTGGTTCTTTTGCGCTCGAAGAAGTATGATTCGTTCTTTAAAAAAAGGTTTTTAATTTTAAAAAATGTGATTAATGGTACAACGTACAGCAGATAAAACAATAAAGACCACCACGTGTGATACACTTTTGATGGGTGAAATATTTTTAATACACGTTAGGAGAAATTCACGATGCTTTTAAAAAAATTCGGCGCATTAGTTAATCTCACTGGATTGAAAGATTTTATAAGATTGTCTGTTACTCAATTTACTCAATCTAGTTACTCAAATTCTAAAAATATAAATGAGAACTCCTAGGTCAGCCGTTAATGTTAAAATGCTATTCCATAAACATAAACTCTAAATTTATTTAAAACTGTCTTAATGTTTCAGAACTGTCTTTAATCAGAAATTTTATTAGAAATTTGTTAAAACAGATTCTTCCTCTACACTCTTCGCCATATAGATCTCTTCTCCCGTCTATCCTTCATACATCGGCATATAAAGGAGTCGAGATGGTTCCTTTTATCTATGTTTCACTAGAAATCAACTTTTACGTGCATTGAACATTTAACCCTTTGGGTACATTTGACGAGTGAGACTCGTCATCTGCTTACTTGGGCGAAGTTACGGTGGACGAGTCTGACTCGTCATCTGAATTTAAGAATTATTGGAGCAAGTGGTCCTGCCAAGTTATAATATCTGTGGGCGTCATACAAGTAGCGATGCGCCATATTGTTTGCAAGCGAAAAATTGGGCACATTTTCCGGAGAATATTCCGGCAACAGAATTAAAGAAACACCATACAAAACGGTGTCGCGTATGTTATAAACATAAAATAAGAAAAGAAACCACTTGGCAATGCAAACAATGCCAGGTACCTTTACATCTACCGACATGTTTTGAAAAATACCACACAGTACAAAATTATTAGACTTTAAGTTGGTTCTTGTTCTATATAAGTATTTAGATTTTGTTTCATTTATATATTTATTTATATTTTGTAACTAAAATGCTGTTTCAAAAATATATTTATATCACCAATATAAGTATATTCCAAATAAAATGCATTACTTTTACATATTAATCCATATAGCGACAAATTAAATCCGCCCCATGGGCATAAAAATCTTCAAATAATTCAGTACTCAAAGGGTTAAACTACCTTTATTCGTTCTTATTATGTGAAACAACACACGCATATCATTGTAGCCATTACCCAAAGGAAGCGATCTTTTGATCTGCGGTCCTTTTCACTGAAGTTTGTATGTGTACAAAATTTCTACTAAACCTGGAGTTTACTTCATTCCCACGCGGACAAACACTAACAATTTACATGGCTGTATGCACCTGAATGCTCTCCATCTTTAACATTTGTACACATACAAAATTACAGAAGTTGATGGGATTTTGAATTATGAACAAAAACGTTTAAAAATGCAAAAGTAAATAATTTACTAAGAAATGATGTTTAATGTAATAAGTAAAAGAATATGAAACCCTGAGTTAAATAATGAGCAATTATATGTTGAAAAATCTTTTTTGCATTTGCCAAATTTCATTTGTATTATCTGTCAAATCGTACTAAATTTTTATTTGCGATATTTTTGTTAGCATGAGTATTAAAAAACGAACTACTTGGATTCAAGTCAGTACAACTGTACATAATTTGCTCTATTTAATACCTATACTTTAGTCTCTCGCCTTCTTATTATACGTTGCTATTTCAATAACGAATTCGAAACAAAAATACATAATATTTGTCCACAAAAGTATGGCATCCTTTCTTTCATCATGCATCTGTTTTTTATGTTTTTACACTGTGGCCAACCATAGAAGTATGGGAATACTAATGTTCTAATACAAAAAAAGAAATGGAAAATATGAAAATAAAACAAATCGTCCTCTCTTTTCTTTCTTATGGATGTGTAATCATTTTCCTCATATTTGTTTATACACAATCCAAAACTCTCTGCTTTCTTATTTTACCTTTTCATGTATTTCATATCTGTACATTCCTGAATGAAACCTTTGAAAAACTTCCCACTTGCTTTTGGAAACATGTGCCAAAAATTCATTTCTGTGAACTTTTATCACGAAATTGTTTATGGAAAACGGAATCCATTCTGTCAAATATCTCACCATAGAAGCAAAGATGCTGCTTGCTCCCACATGAACAAATAAAAAAAAACAGACCACTTGAGCCATCCACACCAGGGACTCGAACAGCGAAGGGTATCTTCCATTTTTCATCATTGTCCCATTTCTCATCAGTAATTGCCTAACATGAGTAAGTAATCGCTGTGGAAAGAGATTTGTTTTCAAGCTGCGCTGAGATCACGCACTTAGTTGGTGTCCCTGCATCAAATTACATCTTTCCCTGCAACCAAGTAGATCTGGTTTTCAGGAGGATAGGATTTATACGCGTTGAACGAAAACCTAACAAACACAGAGAGGATTATAGTTTGTTCTCAAGCCTGCAAATCTGCTGTTATTTCTTGGTATTTGTTTTAAGGTAAGAAACTTTATTTCCCTCGTTTGCAGCTTTCTTTTCTCTCCCTAAGTTGCATTAGGGTAAATGTTACCTTTTAGCATGAAATCCTGATAATGTTAGAAAACTAATAAAGATTGTTGACTTTATTTATAAGCTGTTCTTTACAGAAATATACATCACTGTCAGCAATTTTAAAATAGTTTGACAAATAAACTTCGAAAAAAAGATTAAAAATAGAGGGTGTCCGAAAATTTTAACCAATTTGAATTAATTGTTGAAATATTCTTAAAGGTTATCAGTATGAAAGAAAAAAAAGAGTGAAACGGTCTCTGTGAGAAACTGTAATGAATTTAAAATGGCGCATCTCGGATTATGCAGCAGTTCTGGGGTTAGTCTTATGTGTCCCGTACGATTCATAGTCGGAGTTTGCAAATTCCTGAAAAGCCAGGAATCGACACACCCATATCCTTTGATTAAAATGTACGCTAAATAAGCCTTGAGTGCCTACTCGGTATAAAATTCTCCTTTCATTTCTAATATACTGAAAGCGTGGATCAGTTACTCTGATGGTTAAGACTTGTGACAAAATAAATAAGCGGAAACTGCCAATATAAAGTCAGTTATGGTGAACGATTGTCGTGTCCAGAGAAGCGCCCGGTTTGACGAGTGGTTTTACCAGAGGCAAACTCTTTTGCAGAAAGAACCTGCGGAAGTGGTCTCCTTTATATTTTCGCATATACTCCATGATAAAGGTGTCATCCCACCGCATAAAAATTGAGCACCTTGGGCAGGATCGGGACCACCACAAGTACTCAGATTTTTACTGCAATCGGAATCGAAGACCGCTGAAAGGAGAAAGGTTAGCAATTCAAGCTGGAGTATCCTCCTTGCATATCATGCACAATATGGCGGGTTTATCATTCGCTGTATAATGAAAAAACCGAGTATTCATTTTCGACCTATTGAAACTAAAATTTTATACAAATCTGCAAGAATGGTTTGAATATCGCAAAACAAATTTCATTTATCTAAGTCGTGTCATTTTTTAGTTATTGTGTTTACATGCACGTGAATATGCAGACAGCAGATAGTCAACCCGTTTACGGACTTGGTTCAAAATTTCATGCAGAACCGCAATTTGGATGATAAAACTGTAAAACGAATTTTATTCGTCAAACTATTTTAAATTTTTGTGCCATCGCGTTGACAGGCACACGGATAGACAGACTTCTCGTGGGCGGATTTCATCCAAAATTAGAGAAAAATAAAAAAAAATTGGCGTATAGACCACATACTAAATTTTACAGACCGACTTCTCGAGGGCGGAGTTATCCAAAATTGGAATGAAATAAAATAAAAAAATGGCTTAAAAACCACATACCAAATTTTAACTAAACCATTTTTGAGTTATTGTGTTCTTAGGCAGAAAGACAGACATAATTCCGTTTTGGGGCGAGGGGGAGGACTCGGGGAGATCTAAAACGTGTAAATTAATAAAAATATCGTGGTCGAATTTTTTACCAATTAGAATAACCTCTCTTTGTATACTTCATATAAGAGAAAGTAAAATTCCACTTTGACATGATAGACAAACTCAATCCATATGCATTTTTTGGCAATTACTATAATATTCATATTTTAATACAATAAAAAAAATCTGGTACTATTTCGCTTTTTACGGATATTATTGGGTTATTCTTATTATTACCGTTTTCTTCTTTTACGTTACCTATACTTTCGAAAGTCGTATTTATAATTTCTTATCTAGTTATCTTCTTATACTACACTACACTGTAAAAAAAAATTAGTGTAACACAACACTAAAAATGGTGGCAACTACTTTACACCAAAAGTGGTGAAGTAAAACAAATTATTCTTGGTGTAGTGAAACACCAAAGATAATTCTTGGTGTAATGAAACACCAAAGATAATTCTTGATCTAATCAAACACCAGGAATGTTCCTTTACACTAGTTTTGGTGTAAAGTAGTTGCCACCATTTTTGGACTTCAGTAACACTAAATCTTTAAAAAAATCAATCTGTAAGATTCAGTAACTCCGACAAGTTCTAAACTGAAATCAACAAAAAATTATTTAAAATAATCCAAATAAAACTTTGAACCGCAAGAGTGAAAATAAATATTCTCACACAAGAACACACTATTCCATTGTAATTCAAAGACTGTGCGAATTATATTAAAACTGTAAACAAATAAGAATAAAATAAAATCAACTGTCTTAGTATCGTCTGCTTGTCTCAGGTGGGGAAAAAATATGCAAAATATTTACATCCATAAAAAACAAAATATCGATTATTAATGAAAGAAATATCAGAATAGGCTAAAATTTTCCAGTGCTTTCAAATATATACAATTTTTAACTGTATCTTTAATGAGTAAAAAGATAGAAATTTGAACTTCAATAAAAAGCTTGAAAAAAGATAAGAAAAAAGGGTTGCAACAAAAATGTCCTGAAATAATGCATGCCAAGAATTACGCCAAATTAATATTTCTTCTGTTTTCACATTCGTGCATTTCTTAGGTTTTTCTTTTTTGTAATGTAAATTTAATAAATTCGATTTTTCTGATTTAATTCTTCAGGATTATTGAGACTCTTGTTATTAGAATTGATATTAATTTGCTTTTCCCACTTGAAACAAAATTCTAAAAAATCATTGGTGAGAACTTTTTAGTTCTGTTGGAGAATTTCATAATATACTGAACAATTCCACAGGAATACAGATTTTGCTTTACTTAATAACATTCTATTTAAAACAGGCATTGAGGCAAATGAAATATTGTTCTACAAATTAAAATGTCAAGGATTATATTAGTAACCCAGGCTGTTATTTCTTCACCAATTAAGAGCGAATGAACTTATGGTTTTTCTGAATGTGTTTCATCAGAAGCTCAGAATATTGTTACATTATTGCATTTTAAAACGAAATTTTTGCGATACAATTTAGAATAACAACAAATAATTAAGGATGCATACACTGATTCAAAAAATAAAATTTTCTCGTAATTCAAACTTACGGAGAATATTAATGAGGACGAATTCGAACTAGGCTTAGTAAAGAAAATTTCCCAAGTATAGCATGTCTAATATACAAATTAAATACAATAAAATTCTTGAATACAAATGACATACATATAAATAAAGTTATATTTTTCTTATGAAAACTTAATTATCTTTATTGCACGACAAAAACCTTGCATACATCTTATCACAACCAAAGGAACGGCGAAGCAAATCAGGATATTTATAAATAATCTACCGTTGCCATCGGAGAGTTTCCAAACGTACGCCAAAATTGGTGTTTCTACAGATGAAAATAATTTACGAATGGTATCGAGTGCGTGTGAGCATGGTGTAAGGATTCTCCAGTATTGGTGTTTGATGCAAACTACACCACTTAAAATGTATATGAATGCTTGATTTGGTGTTAACTTGAAATAAAGTGTTTGTTCACACTGTTTTAAGGTTTTTCGACACCAAATTTGGAGTGACATTACGCCACAGTTTTTACAGTGGACTGTCTGGGGAAGTTTTGTCAAATAGCTGTAAAGAGCTGTTAAAGGACGAAGACGCTGCGAGATCCCACAAATTACAGAAAAACAAATTTAGTATGTATGAAGTCGATATTCACCGACGATCGCCACTGAAAATGGGTTTTTAAAAACAATCACAAAATTCAAGACTCTCAATAGAGCATGAATTCTTTCCCATTCTTGTCAATTTAAAGTTAAAGTTAACTTAAAGTTTGCTTAAAGGTTTACGCATGTGACTTTAAAAATTTCATACCGGATTTTTCTTTTTTTGGAGAGGGGTCAGCCTTCTTTTCATATCTGACGTTAAAAACAATTTTTTTCACAAAGATTAATATAATAACAGCCACTCAGATTCAAAACTACAAGGGTACTTATCTTCGTAATCCAAGCAATAATTTAATAATTTTTTTGATGTAAAAGAATTTCATTTAAAAAAATTCTAATAAAATTGTTTAACACGAAGTGAACAAAAATTTAATTCATAACCAAATATATAAAGACTAATAATACCAGCTTTTTATTTAAATCTAAAATAAACCTGCATAAAGGGAAATTTGATTAATTCTTTGACAAAAACTGATTTGACTTTGTAGAAAAACTTCTTTGAAAAAGCTTTAAAAAACAGCTCAAGTCCAAGCACTTTTTTGAATCTCATCATACAAAGCTGA
>BGPR01011894.1:0-46864 GCA_013235015.1 Araneus ventricosus
CAGTAGCTATTGAATTTATTTGCATTGCAAATACAGAGCACCAATTAAAAAAATATATTCTAAATATTATTATGATAAGCTCAAAATGTCTGTTGGTTACAACAAATTCTTGATTTATGTAAAACAGATATATGAATCACATATCTCAACAAAAATATTAAAATTTTTAAAATTTAGAGTAATTATGTTATTCAGGATAAGGATAAATAACAAAACAATGGAGGGATATTAATTTTGTAGTGCATGATTTAATAAATTACTGAGCAACTTATTAAACAAAACATTCAAAGGTATCTTAATAAATCCCTAAAAGTGGCAATAAAACTAAGTAAATGACTATTTAGTTTAATTAATATGTTAATTAATAAAACATGAAACAAATAAATAAATTACTAAATGTTCACTCAAACAAGAGAAATTGTATTTAAAATAAGTAAATGATAATCTTAATATAAATAAAAGTCATTATGGGTTTGTATGTTTGTATCTATGTCCCATATCTCCTCCTAAACCACGTCACTAATTTCAATCAAACTTTGCACACTTATTAATTAGGACCAGGGGAAGATTACTGTCAACTTTTTAAAGCTCAAAAGTTAATTAAACAGTCAGTTAATTAAAAAGTAACCGAAACCGTTTTTCCGCTGTAAGTTCGGAGCAAATTATCCCCCCAAAATTATGTTTATACCATTTTAAAGTTCAAAAATTTACCTTTCTAATGATATCAATTTTATATCTGTGACATTTGTCCTTCAATTTTTATTAATTTTTCAAAATTTAATAAAAAGCTGACACGCAGACGATTTTAAAATAAATCAAATTTAATGATACTACATAGAGTAGATACTGATGAGTTCCTAGGCAACGGTGTAATTACTTTGCCATTATTTTTTCTGTTTATTTTTTTTCAAATATCATTTGGCAATGTTTTCATTGGTTCTTAAAGAATTCTAAAGCTTATTTAATTAGCTTAAAAAATCACCACAGTTCATATTACCTGTCATTTTTACCTGCGTTTCCTAAGAAATAATAAATCCTTAATAATATATTAAATGAGAAAGTGTGTCTGTTTGTTACGCTTTCACAGCAAAACTACACATGGAATAACTTATTTTTAATGTCAAACATCACGTGATCATAAAGCAAACCGCGATTATGTGATATTTCTGAGAAAATAAACAATTTATTTATGGAATAATAACTGAAATTACTACACTCGACGCTTGATTTTCATTTTTCGAGTTTGCAGTCTATTTAATTTTAGTTATTTATATTTGGATCTTTTCCATATCAGATTTTATTCAAGAAGCTGTCGATAAATTGACATCGGGACAGAAATCTATTGATAGATATGATATAGCTGCAAGAACTTTTAGATTAAAATTTAGAAACTAATGTTAATTATAACTAAAGGAAAATATGCGAAGATATAATATTTTGTTTTATGTATTCTTTTGAATGGTAGAAGTGGATGACATATAGCATGATGGATGGTATATTCCATAGATTATAAGGGCCTGATGATACCATTGAGTACAATGATGTAATTTACAGTAACGGAGAATAAATGAGGAATAGAGAATGGTTGTTGAATTGGTAATTTTGGCACTGATTAATGAAAGTTCAGGTCAGATAAATAAAAAAATATGTCACAAATGGAGGGAGGAATTATAGAATATCTACCTGTAGATATGCTAATGGGCAATAATAATTAACATCAACTTCTTCATATAAAAGATAACAAGCTCTTCTAACTCCTTTAGAATTGTCAATTGTACTCTTCCGACAAACTGAGATTAAAAGTCGGTGTGCCAGCACTATTGATACGTAATCTTGATGTACCGACACTGCGCACGGTTACAAATTGCACACCTAGGTCCAAACGTCGCGAGAGTGTTTAAAAACTAGAGAGTGCTTTTAATTTCACGCATTCCGATAATACCGAAGAATTTACCATCCAAGTTCAAAATGTAACAATTCCCTTTGAAATTAGCATTTGTCAGGTTCAGGGCCAGACACTCAAAGGGGCAGGCATACATTTGGAAAAACCATATTTTTCCAATGGACAACTATATATGGCGTGTTCACGTGTGTCCAGACCACAAAACCTCTACATCCGTGCAAAAAAAGTAAAAGAAAAAACATAGTATACAAAAGTGTGTTAGCATAGATAAATAAATTACCTAACTATAACAGCATACACTCCTGTTAGTTGTCCAATTATGTCTTGTCAACAGTCAAAACTTTTAATTTCCCGTTTCAACATGTAACGAAACATTTACATTCAGGAATTTAAAAAAAAAAAATTAATAATTCAAATTCTTCACGCACGAAGTCGCAGGTAACAGCTAGTATATATATAAAGCTAAGGTATGTGGCAGCAAAAAAGAGATAAATTTCTCTTCTGCCAATGGCAACAATCGGTTTATTTTCAGAACAAAATCTGACACTGACATGCCCTTTAAATTTAAGTGTAAACAAATCCCTCTTAGACTAGCCTTTTCAATGACTATAAACAAAGCCCAGGATCAATCTTTTGAAAAAATTTGGCTACATCTGTCAAAACCAATTTTTAGCCATTTGTATGCCTATCAAGAATTAGATTGTTAAAGAGGGGTAGAGATTTTAAGAATGAGAACATTGGTTCAAATTCAATTAAGGCAGAAAATAAACAACAGTGATTTGGTCACTGTTGCGTTTCCAACGTCAAATATACAATGGTAGATAAAGGGAAATTTTAGATACTTCTAATTAAAAAAAGATTACTATATTTTCATAATTGATAATGCTGCATATTTTTTTACAATATTTATATATTCCTTAAATTTCAATAACTTTTGTGTACATGGAGATGTTTTAAATATATCATGGGTTGATCCAGGCGAAAATTGGGGCCGTTTTAAGGCCCATTCACAAAAATTCAAATTCATAAAAACGACCCCTTCACAAAATTCAAATTCACAAATGTAGCACAAATATATATACGGGTATTTTTTTCAGTATTATATCAAATTACTGCATATATTTGGTTTAATGAAACACTTTTGATATTGAACGTAAAATATAGAAATATGACTGCTATAATTGAAGGCTTTATATGATTAAAAAAAATTCACAAATTTTTGTTTATTTTTCACAATTTTTTTTTTAATTTCTCACAAGAGTAATTTTTTCACAAAAATGGGTCCCTAAAAAAAAAAAAAAAAAACAACTGGATCGACCCCTGTATATATGATGCTGAAATTTATACTTATGTTTTTATATTGTGAACAATGCACATTGTCTTAAGATATAATACATGTTTCAGCTCCGAAGTGTAGACAATAGAGAGCAGATGGTTTGTGCAGGATCAACTAATTAATAGATTAAATTGGACACACAAAATGCAGAATTCATCTCATGTGTTAACAGTAAGTACCAACACAGAATTTTAATTCTATAGTTATGAAATCTAAAAATCCTTAACAGAATTCAGTAAAACAGATTTAAAAAATAACAACACTGGTACAGCAGCAGCAATAAAATATACAGACAAATAATAACCAAAATCAATAGAGAAAAATAAATGTACTCTTAATATAAAAAGAAAAGCCTAAATAGGTTATGATTTTATGAAATACATTATACCGGACTTATTTCAATCCAGAATATATATATATGTTTGAAATAATTATTTATAGAATTTATCCAAACTTTAATGTAATACTGTTGGAATTCCAAAACTTTACTATACAGTAGAATGCCGGGAATATGAAATTTCAGATAATCCGAACATCTTTTTTTTAATTATCTAAAAAATTTTTACTGAAAAATGAAGGAAACACAACAATTACGAATCGGAAACAAAGCTTATGTTTATTCTAAACTAAAAGAAGTATTTGAATTGGTCCTTAAGAATGAATACAGCCCCTTAATTAGTAGAAACAAACTCGGATATCTTCTTTTACCCTTAACTTGTCTGCCACTGAACTGTACGAATCATTGCATTCTCTTTCCATACACCTTCACAGAGTACCCTGAGTCAATACTCGACTGTATTTGGGATATCAAGAGTATTTTACCGAATTTCCCGGAATCCAAACAAAGGTCAGCCTCAATTAGTTTGGATTCCTGGGGTTCTATTGCATTTTAAAATTATAAACTAAAAATAGCATAAATTTCATTTCCTTCTCTTCATAACACAGCTTTTACAGCTATTAAAGTCACTCTTTTAAAAATTAAGTCACCAAGAAGGGGGAAAAAAAAAGGAAAAAAAAGAATTTTTGATAAAAAGCCAAGGGGGACAGAGCCCCTCTACTAGCTGATAAAGCAATGATACAGAAACTTCAAACAATCTAATACACTTAGAAAAATACGGATTCTAACTTTAGTTGAAGAGCACTCAAATTAAAAACATGGAAAAAGCTATGAGGCTATAACTACACCAAGATAAAAAGTGCTGAATATGACCATATCGTATTTAAAAATAATTGGTACAATTGAAAAGAATTTAATTTCAACTAGCAACACAGGATATTCTACGCATTAAATCTCTTATATTTAGAACAAAAGTTGTTTGATGTTATAAACCTCTTGATACATTGCAAAAACCCGTATTGCATTATCAAACAGTGATGTGGTAGTTCATATCTTTCTGTGCATTTCGTCAATTTAAATCATCTTCAATATTACCTAATGTGTTTGTGAATATTTTCTTTCCAATATTTACTTCAATATATTTCAAACTAGACATTTGTTTCAGGCATTATAATATCACAAGAATTTAATGATAATATTATCAAAAAATAGGTACCTGGTAAACATGTTCCAACTCTAGTCTTTCTTCTTTTAAATGAGCTTCAAAAATCTTTCTAGCAATAGCATGATGTTCCTCATTGTCAGATGGCTCAATGGAATATACTAAGACAAAATCTATGCGTCGTATATAATCATCAAAGAAGACAGCAGATTCCTAAACAAGCACAAAGTAATGATTACTTTTACTACTTTATACTTTTATTAATTTCTATAAGATTATCACCAGTTATTGTCAAACATAAATGTTGGTATAAAATGTTACTTTCCTAGTAGTATGACAGCCACTAAATTGTATACTAGTGCAACAAGTAAGACAATCTAACACTGCAAAGTAGGTGAAAAATTGAATGCTTTGCCATACATGGATGACAGGGACAGCTTATGTACCGACACTGCAGAGTGGAAGCATCTCCAACCTTTTTAATCCATAAAGTTAATCACCAATTTATTTAATATTATCCATGATATTAAATGATGTCAACAATTAACACAATATCACTTAGTATTTTTGGTCTTTAGGGCAAACTCAGGAAAAAAAGTTTTCATAGGAGGAAATAACTTCAGGAAGAACTGAATTTTTTACCTAGTCCTGCACAGTCACAATGCAACATTTTTTTTATTTTTTTATTTTATACACACACAATTTAAAGGGAGATTAGGCTGTTGAAGAGTAAAGTTCAAGAAACATTAGAAAGGGTATTATAAATGTTTTTCAAAAGCAAAAAAAAAAAAAAAATAATAATAATAATAATAATTTTGAATGATAATTAGTTAATTTTTATTAAAAATTATTCCCTTAAAAATTGCATCGAGATGAGCACTAGATCATCCCATATCCTAATAATTAAAATTTGGTCAATACAGGTTAAAGCAAATATGCACAAAAATTTTTACTTGGAAATGTTGAAATCACATTTAGATTTGAAACTCCTTTGTACTAAGTATACAACTCAAATCACCTTTTGCCTTATCATGGAATTATTAATTTGTATTATTTTGTTTTACATATATGTTGGAAGATAAGTTGTTGAATACAGAAGTTGAAGAAAACACAGGTTTGATATTTTAAAGATAAGTTAGAGTTGGACAACAAACACATTTAAGACAGGCATAAACATGGGCAAAAGGAAGAAAAAGGAATTACGAGGGCAGGTGCTACCCCTCACATTGAACAAATTAAATCATTGAGAGTCATTTACAGCACCATGGTCAGTCACCAAAGTTATAACTCCATCTGATGAGAGCAGGGGGAAAAAAAAGAAGAAAGAAAGGAGTATTCTTTGATGCTAGCAGGTATATTAGAGTGGCACCATTTGATGGGACTGAACTGTCCTATCCCATACACATTAATGTCAACATTTTTTCAATAATGTGCTTCAATGATGATTATTTGATCTCAACAAGAAGATCTACATTTATGTGAAGCATCTCTATATTTAAAGCTCTATTAAAGTTTACAATTTTATTGGTCCACTAACTTGGTTTCATATTGGATAAACCTGGAGTTTAGGGTGCGTACTATTTACTCACCAATTTTCTTTCCCGTCGCCAAAAACTGTTTAGGATGCACATTGTATTTTCTACAGGTCTCCTGTGCATTCGATGCCTACGGCATCTTTGCAAGTATGCACCGGGCACATTTTTTTAACTTAAAAAAACATCAGCGGCTTCGCTTTCAGCAAAGTGGGCCCCTCATAGCTTCACTTTTTCATTGAGAAACGAAACACATAGGGAAAGCACGAACACAGGAAAAACACGACGTCTAAAGACGATAAAACGTAGCAAGGGAACCATTGTTTCCAGAAAAAACATTTCTTATTCGATATTTGGAAGTCATAATCATCAACACAGAAAAAGAGAATCAGCAAATTAAATGAAAGAAAATCTTTAGAAGAGAAACAAACAGTTATTGAAAAAAATCGTTTGGTAAATGATTAAGAATTCCAAATGAAGTATTATTTAAACTCGCAAGCTGACCAATCAAATTGAAGAGAGCAGACCGTGGACCAGGTTGATATTAAGGGTGTGCACTGCAGACCGGTAAACAAATCAGTATCGGCACATGCGCAAACAACTCCGAAAAAATTTTAAACTCTCATCCAAAATAAATGTTCTGGTACTCTCTTTCTTGGCGACAAACAATTGGGGAGCTTAAGGGAAAAGAAGTGATTACACACCCTAAACTCCAAGTTAACCTCATATTGATCTGTTATTTTTCATTTGTGAAACCTCCCCCAAATCAACTGCCATTTGGGCAATCCACCTGTAAAACAGTTGATTACTCTTTCATATTTTTTAATGTTAGTATATTACCAAGCTAAAATTAGATATAAAAATATTTTCATCCCAATCAATCCCAGGTATATAAGCTACTATGAAATTAATTCAATTTTTACTCACAATTGATAACAATGATGCAGAATCTCCATCAGGTCTGAGAAGGTGGTCCAGTTTAATAGTTTCAGGAGGTTTTGCATATTTCTCAGTGCTACGAAGAACCAAAGTATCTACTTTATTAGGTGCTTCATTTGGAGAACTATTGGATTTTGTTGGGGGCCTCTTTTTGTTTGGGGTTTCAGGAGGTTCATCCGATAATTTTGGATAGAGTCGAGTTGTGCTTTTGAAATCATCATCTTCTGTTGGAGCTATATTTTCTGCACTGACATAGACACTTGCTGCAAAGAGGCAGAAAGAAGACAAATTTAGTCAACAAAATCAAATGAAATTCCATCCAAATTACACAGACTGAAATTGTGAATTACTGTTTCTTTATTTAAATTACAGTACTATGCCAGTAAGGTTCATATAACATTTTGAACAAAAAATTTAAAACAATTATTTCAAGGTTTGTAGGATGACTAAAAATATCTTTAAATAGAATATATTTTGCACAGAAGTAATTAATATTGCAAGAAATTGGAAAACAAAAAAATATAGCATAATCAAAAGAGAGAATGCATAATATCAAAAATATTGACTTTAACTGCAATGCAGGTTTCATATTAAACAGTTGGAGTTAACTTATTTTTGTTAGGCATACAAAAATATAAATAAATATTAGACACTAATAATTAATTCAGATATTTACATTATAGATTAACAATGTAAATTACATAAAAATAAAATATGAAAAGACTGTTCATCAGAATCGTAATCAGAACAATATCCACTTCATTGAGAATTTTTACCAAAAATTGACGACAAAATCTACTGAAGAATAACTAATCATTTTCAACTTTTTTTTTTTCATAAAAACTTTCACACTAAGAGGATAACTATATAAAAGCACAATTTTTAATGAGAAACAAATCCAGATCTTACGGCTATCCTAATTACTATATAACTTTGTTCAAATATTTGATAGGCAAAATCATTTTGTATACTTTTCATTGATCTTTGTTTGCTCAGCTTTCACAGAACAACTGGAGATAAATAAGAAATATTCTACTACACTAATCTCAGTGGCATTTCTTTTTCCATCATCTATCTCAACTTCTCTACATTTACTGCTGAATTAAAAAATCTTTTGATAACTATACAAATCCATCCTTTTTTAAAAATTTTACAATATTAAATGCAATACAACACACATTATTTTATATTTTATAATGTAAAAGAAAATAATTTTAATACTCTTAGAATGACAATGAATAAGCTGCCAAAACATTCTAAAATAATGGAAATATTTTTAACTAGAAGATATGCCTATCTAAACAGGACAAAAATAAAGAGATTGATTTACAATATCCTGACTTTGTTGTTGATGAATATGTTCACGGTATTGTGCAAGGCATTTCTGCCTTTCTTCTTGAGTTTCTCTTCTTCTACGAAGAGTTTCATTATTTGCAGTACGAATCCTGTTTAAAGTTTCTTGGCTTTGTCTTGCCCTCCATCTTTCAATACTCTATCCTGCTAACTTTTGTTTCCTTGCAGCGAGATCTCCTCTATCCATATTGTTTACCACACTAACACTTGTTCACTTTTATTTCAATCAAATCAAAACTAATCGCTAAAATCGGATTAAAACAAATAGTGATCCACTAACAGAAAAAAAGCATTGCCACAAACAAAATAAAAAAAAATGCATTGACAAATACAAAATGAAAAAAATGCTGAAAGAAAATATTATCAATAGCATGTGCCACCAATTCAAATATGATCTGCAATGGAATTTTTCTTACAAGTTCCACATGGATCAATCAGCATAAATGAGAAAGAAGTAAATTCAAAACAAAAATTGCCAGCCAAAAAGGAAATCGTGATTTGCTCGTTGGATAATGGCACAGACTAAAGGGGCGGGGTTAAATATTTTTTTCCTTGCAGAATGCAACAGAAATTTTAAATATTAACAATTGAAATAATTTTCTTTCAGAAGTAGCATATTTCATAAAATAGGTAGACATAAGAACATGATATACTGTACCGTCACAAAATTTGCAAGACCATTTTTTACAATGCGTCAAGAGGACATTTTAACTGTGTTAAATCTGGCAAGTCCTTGATCAAAAAGAAATTAAAGTTTAGTAGCAGTAACATGTTCTTCATTCTAATCCACAAAATACAGTTTCTTTTCATTACTCGCTTAAAACTTAAAAAAAAAAATGGAAGATAGAAATCATGGAAATAACAAACTTTGTATGTTTTGATGTTATTTCTAATTTTTATTAGTAAAAAAAGTAATCTTGAATAAGGTCAATGAAAATCATTTTCACTTCTGGAATAGTATAAAAATTTTTACTTTAAAGTCATAATTAACCACCATTACCTTCAGATAGTCTCTTTCTTAGCCAATTTCCAAGATTTTCAGAATTTTGATCTAAGTCATCTTCTTGATTTTCATTATCACCATCCATCATTTAAAACTTAAAGAAAATAAACCAGGTAAAAATTGAGAATAAATCATTTTTATTTTCTTTACAATATATCATTATCAATTATATATAATATTGCAGTGAGAAATTATATCTGAGTTAATCAGATATAATTGATACTCGGATATAACTGATATATTGGATCAGCAGCAACAATTTATCCATTCTATTTTCATAACATTTGCCGGTTTTCTCTTCACTAAGAATCCCAAGATCTTATACAATAAAAACCCATTAGTAAATCAGATCCTATGAACTTAATAATGTTACAAAACCCTATTCTTGTAATGTGAAATCCAAACTTAGGTCAAATGAGTGCTTCAAGCAGCTTGTCCTTAACACATTGATAGATTAAATATCAACTTTAATTCTTCTGAAAGAAATAATTCAAATCAATGTTCAAAATTACTTAGAAGACAAAACAAAATGAAGTACAAATAAGTAAACTACATTTTTATGTCCCTACCAGAGCTGCCAGCATCTTTCATCATATGAAAAGTCAGAAACGGACACACTTCCAATGTTATTGCACTTATTCTCTTTTCCTCCACAACTCACGAGTTTTTGTAACTTTATTTTTTAATCATTTTAATTTAATATATGAAGGAATAAAATACTTTAATAATTAAATTTTTTCTTTTCTAATTTATTTATATATTTTCTATTATAGTTCAATGCACTGCTTTCCAGAAAGGAAAATAAAAATATTTTTAGACTAGTGTTCACTACATTAAACTAGAAACGGACATATTAGACAAATATGAAATCCTGCTTGATTAATACTGTTCAAATGCAGAAAACTTAACAACATCTAACAATAAATTTAAGAACCCCGTGGCAGAATCACAGTGACAATGTTGTAGAACAGCAAAGGTCTCCTGCAAAAAGATTTTCATTTTGGAAACAAATTATATTTTTGGGAGAATTAAGTTATTCAGCAAAAGTGCCAAGATCGTTCTGCAGAAGTGGTTTCTTTCCTACAGACAATGAATCACTTTCAAACATTCTGGATCAGATAAAAGAGAAAGAGGGAAGTTGACCTTTCAGTTTTTGTGTGTGTATATATGTTTTATTTAAACACTAAATAAAGCTGAATTTGTTAAACTAAATATTTTATTTATGAATTACTCTTAGATTTGTCCATTGGTAAATTCTTACGTCACAGAACATTATTGCAGAAAGATGTTGGTATTAATGAAGCTTGTCGCAGGAAGCATAATAATTTTCTGCCACAGGGTTTAAGAACTTTGGTTAGATGAAAGTTTAAAGAAACTTCAAAAATAACTTTTGTAGCACTGTTCATTTCTAACAGTTACACTTATATATATCAACAAATAATAAACGAAATTAAAAATGAAAATTTGCTAAACAATCTCAAGTCAAATAAATGGAATTTTTGAGTTCTCATTTTAAAAAAATAAATAAATTATGCCTACTGTAGCTATGTGTTATTCATTCAGAAATTAAAAGAATGTTAACATTATAGTGGTTTGAAATTCATTTCGTATTGAATTCGCAGTTTTAAATATTTTCTCTTTGTTATTTTCATCCTGTTAATAAAGCCTATTTCTGTTTAATAATATTTTTGGTACTTTTCCGTTAGCCGGGCACAAATGTCGCCAATTGTGAACCAAACGCGAGCCAAGTCATAGCGAAGTGATTTTCTGTCACCGAGGCAAATGTCACCAATTGGCAGAACCAGCGTGACCGTAAGTCACCAAGTTCAAGTGATTTTCTGTCACCTGAGCAAATGTCAACCTAATTGTGAACCAAGCAGCCAAAATGTAAGAGAATGGTTGTAAGAAATTTGGCCGAATCTACATTATTTGGAATTTTTTAAACTGCGCCGACTATGGAAAAGTACCATATTTTTAATAGAAAGTTAGAGACAACAGAAAACATCAAATTATAAAAATATTGTTTTAACCAAAGAATTCTAGGATCTCAAAACTAAATTCTTAAATAACTAATAAACCTATGAAATTATTTGGTACTTTTCAGCTAATTTGACAGCAGTAATTGCCTTTTTAGGTAAAATATGTCACTATTCTGTAGCACCAAAACAAACAACTTATATGCCAAACACAGTAACCTTAGACTTTATCACCACAGCAAATCTCTGAACTCGGAGCCAAGCAACCTTAGACTGGGAAGTTTGTAAAAAAATTTCATGTTTTGTGACAAAGTTACAGTAATTGGCACAATTGATTGCTGTTGGATAATGGTAGTATCAAACATTAAAACAATTTCTGCAAGTTTCTGAACTTGTTTAGGTATAAAAGAATTGCTTGACTAGGCATCGTCTCGTTTGTTTATACCATGTCACATGACAAATTAAATTGTCAGAGAAGGTATTTTTTCTCCAAACTTTTAGTGCATGCTAATATTAAGGGATTTAATCACATTTTGTAAAATTACTGTGGGTTTAATGAGTACTAATTCTACATACCGGATGAGTCTTTGTATAAAAGACTAATACATCATTCAACTAAAAATTCAAGATATATTGTAATTAGACAGTGCAGCCTTTCAGGCCCTCTAAATTTCATGATGTTTCTTCAAAGTACTAATTTTTATTCCAACTTCAGATCTCATACAATTCAATATACATTTATAAAGCTATCTAAATGATTGATCTGTGAACTTTTCAAGTAAGTCGATTCTTTTTACTTTTCTTAATTAAAAGATATTCTAAAATGTTTTAAATCAATTTAAAAATTGACCGCAGAGCTTACACCTAACCAAAATGATGCCAAATTATTATTTATGATAAGTAAAAAAAAAAGCATGGAAATTTTTATTTTATGAAATAATTCTTAAATGTATATGTAAACATCTAACTTGAATTCACATCAAAGGTTCAGCACTTTTATCAGTCTTACATGAACAGTTTTCCAATTACATAAAATATATCTGAACAGAAGAAATGCCATATATTTTGAATTTATCAAAATTGTGTATTAGAAAATGTTTAATAATATAAGTAAAAAAATTGAAGATTTCAGTTTTTGACAATCTTAAAAAGTACAAATTATATTATAAGATAGAGTTCATGACAACTAATAAATGATGATGATGCTAAACATGAATTTATTCGATGACGAAAACATTAGAATTTTTTGCCAACATTCACTTACAAACAAAAAATCATGAAACTAATTTTTGTGTATGGATATGAAATAATTTGGAATCTAAGATACTAGAAGAAACATCTTAGAAAAGATAGAATAAAAAACATACTTAAAATATATTTATTCCTAAATGTCAGAGGTTCTACCAATATAAAAAAAAATCAGCCTCTTTTACAAATACCTGGAGAAATTCTATCAAATTAAAGAATAGTTTTAACTTTATGTTGTGTGAACTGACCTCTCGTCATTAAAAGAAAAGTTATTTACTTGGGTATTCGCGATTCACTTGCTTTATTAATGTCATGAACATATTTTTATCGCAAAATGAATTCAGCGGTTACATAATGTCGGAAATTGATAAGTTTTCTTTTTCCGGGTACATTCCAAAATTTCCGTTTCTTTGCTCATAGATAAACAGCAAATGGCCTATATCAAATGACTGCACCTGATTTGGACAAGCTATCTTTTAACGAAACCTTCAAACTCAGAACGTAAGGTCAGTTTTGTAACGAAATTTGATTAAAGATTCTGGCAAGGAGGAAAACCCACAATAAATTTGATAAATACTGATTCATCATCACAATTATGATCGGAAAAGTTACAAATGAGGAAAACAGTTTAAAATCTATCAATATTCAATAGATACACACCGGTTCTTTGACCGAAAGAGTTAAAACTACATACCTAATTTCAAATTCCATCAATCACCACGAAACCTTCTTTATTTATGTAGTTTTCATTTACAGAGAAAAAGAATCCAAGAGGTCTCCTCCATAGACCTTAATATGGCAACTTTTTTAACATTACACCTCCGCCAGACAGTACGCCATCTGGCCCGGCCGACTAAGGGAACTAACAAGAATACGTCAGCTGGTGACGTCACTGCGACGCGCGATTGTAAATAAAACCATTCCCCTTTCGTCATGACAACGATGTAAAGAAGCAATAAATAGGCATTTATGCGATATTTAACTCGTTTTCAACGATTATTAAATTTAAGAATAGCTTATTTTATATATATATACATTGTTAATTTGACATTATTTTTTTAATAATAATACCGTTTATATAATTATTCTAAACATAAAACGTTTTTTTTATTCTCGATAAATTAGCCTTTTCTTTAATACAGAAATTAAAGTAAAATATTAAACATCATTCAAACATTAAAAAAAAAAAGTTGAATTGCCCTATTTGAGTGTAGCAATCATTTATAACCATTGGATAAATAATTTAAGAAGATAAACTATTTTTTCATATTAATAATTTCATTTATTCTTTTCAAGAAGAAAAATTCTTTCAGATCATAAAATATTTTTTAAACCAACAGAGGTAATTTTATTAATTTAGCTAATATTATACCATCTCTTTTTTGGAACATGTTAAAACTTCAACGAAAAAATTACTTTAAGAAATTCACATTAATTTTCCAAGATACGAATATTGATAAAATGTAATTTCCATAAAGAAAATTCACTTGTGGTTTTCCTTAAACTCTACAGGAAACTAAATTTGTTGTTTTAATTAATATTATACTTTCAGAGACTCTTTAAAAATTCAACAATAGATTGATTTTTTTTAATAAATACACATTCATTGCTTGTTCCAAATTTAAAAAAACTAATAGAATATTATTTTCATAAAGAAAATTCAATTTTAAAAAAACTCTGCAGGATATTAAATTTTTTGATTAAGTTAATATTATACCATCTCTTTTAGAATATATTAAACTTCAACAAATTATTTTTTTCAACAATACACGGTAATTTTCAACCCAGAAAACAAATTAAATACATTCATTGATTTTTTGTAACAAGATAATACAAAATGCAAAAAAAACCCCAAAAATATAATGTCACAATTTTATTTAACAAGCATAATAAAGTACAACATTGTTAATACATAACATTTCTAACAAACGCACTGCTAGAAGCCAGATTTATTTGTTATATAGAGTATAAAAATACTCAATATAAGGGGGGTGTAATTTTTAAAAAGATCAATAGCTGGATTGGGTGAGTTATATTAACATCCGTTTTGAAGCAACAGGAGGGCTGTTACGGATGGACCTCGTAATTTTGAACCGCGGTCAGATAGCGAGGCGACACGGGCTGGTACCCCTCTCAAAACTTCAGTGCCTGGCAGGAGGGAGTTTGGACATTGCGTATGATTTGGCGTGCAACAGGCCCCCATACACGGCAAATCTTCGATGGAATCGGTTTCGGGCCGACACCGACCCACCGGTCCCGGGTCGAACCTTGCCACTAGGACACTGCGGCCCCAATCAATCAATAGCTGGAGGGACATAATGAATGCCCCTTCTTTCCTAAGTGGCTCTACCAGGACTTAAAACTCCCTGTCCAAACTTCGTCATCCTGTAGAAGAATCTGCAGCTGCAAAATCTCGAACTGCCTGAAAGGACAAATAAAATTCCACTAAATTCCATTTTCTACCAACATAAATTTCTTTATATAAAAAACACTACTCCAGTATCATGCATTATTATGAATAAATAGTATTCACTTAACAGGGGTCTCTAACCAAGACTAATAATTAGAATTCTAAGTCATTAACAATAAAATTAACTTTCTTGTGTCAAGTTGTGATATTAAAATGAATCAAAATATTTTGATATTCTAAACAAAATATTAGCTAAGATGCTTATCAGAAAGCTTTCTATATTTTATTTATACAAGAAATGAAATTTTCATCTGGAAAATCTCTACATTATTAACATAAAATTAATAAGAAATATCTTCTTAAAATGAATTTAAATTTGCAAATAGAAGATGTTATATAAGGGTACTGATTTATTGCATAATATATACATACTTATGGCAGCAAATGAGAATTGATGTAACATTGTAATATGTAATACAAGTGTTGTACACCACTTTTTGGCCATGCATGTGGCCAGGGAGTACAACACTGTTCCACTGGCCACATGGTTTTGCTATTATGTTTTACTCATAAAATACTTTTAAGAAGAATATCAAGGATAAAATAAAGTAACTAATTTAGTTTTGTTTTAGATTTTATGTGGCAAAATTCCAATTTAAATAGAAAGAAGTCAGGTGATATTTCCATCAAAAGATTTTTGCTACTCTCCAACTAAAGTTTAATGCAATTAAGAAGACAATCAAGATGGAAAGCCTGCAGTAAGATTAGCAAAGTTTATGGAATGCCTAATTCCACTTTGCATCGCATAATTACAGTGAAGACATCATTTTCCGGCTATGGTGGGCATGGTAATTCTGATGCAGTATTAAAAAAATTGAGGTAAAAAAATCAATTGGAAGAATAGATATTTTGGGAATTGCAAGAATAGGATTCTCAATTGTCAAAGACAAACTTCTTGATCTTGATCTATTCAAAAGATATCAGGCCAGTAAAATAAGAATGTCAGTTTCAAAATGGAAGGCAGGCAGAAAGTGGTATAATCTTTTATATAATAGCATCCTAGAATTAGTTGTAAGGCAGAGATTTTTAATAAAACACAGGCAAATATCATAGATGACGAAAGCCAAACTTGGTTTAAGGAGTCGAAGAGCTCTTAGTGAAGAAACGAGTGTTTTAGATAATCCCAAACGGGTGTACAATACTGATACTGATGAAACTTCATGTTTAAAATTTTCTAAAGGCATGCTTTAAGTATTTGCATAAAAAGTACCCCACCCCTTAAAAAAAACAAATTTTATGCAGTATTATACAACATGTATGTGCAAACCAAGTTAAATGTTTGTTTTCTTCACTGCCTCTTTAACTCAAACTTACAGCTAAAAAAATCAACTAATGAACATTTTGTTTATTTTCACAAATTCAATAAAAAAAGTGGTTTGTAAAATATGAAAATAATGTAATAAAATACATACTGCATAAAAATACTTTATTTTTGCTTAATATTCATTGTTTCTTGTTATATAGTATGATATTAATGTGGCCAAAACAGATTACAAGGTTACTTAAAACTGGTACAAATTAGGATAAATTATTTATGGGACAACTTATATTAACTCATTGGGATATATTATTTATTTATTCACATCTCAAAATATAAATTTTTTCAGAGAAGATTTTATAATTAACAGAAAACAGCCAGTCTCCACTGTGAAAATTCAATTTTCTCTTAATGTGTTAAAACTGAAGCATCTACCTATAGCATTGTAATAATAAAATAATTGCTCATTAACTAGACTACAGATATTCTTAGTCAGCTCTTACATCTAATAGCATTTCACACAACAAATCGTTTTTTTAAATTAGAAAGATTTGTGTAGATATAACTAAAGATATTAACACACAACCCAAAATTACTTTAACTTTCAGCACAAAATTAACAATTTTCATGTTGTAAATTCCACATAACACAAAACTCAGTCAAAATAATCTGAAGATGCTAGAAAACTTTAACTTAACTTAATTTCACTACAATATAGTTATGAATGTATTATTAAGGACATAATTTGTAATATACTGCTGTATTTATATTAACATGAAGCTCAAATATAATTTCAACTTGACTGATAAAATTTATAGCTCGTGGAAATTATTATAAGTCAACAATAAATATTTTCACAGCAATAGTCAAGAAGGATTGATAGTTATTAAGGTTGTTTTTATTCCCAGGTCCAAATTGATAGAAGCAATATAAATCTATAAAAAATACAGGAATGCATACATTTTTCCTATATTGCATATTGCGTCAGTTCTCATTCCATTAGGATGAAAGTTTTGAACAACGGATATTGCCAAAAAATAAACTTCATTATTTTATTTATAAAAGTGAAACTAAATATTTGCAAATGTTTTGATTAACCTAAATCGACTTTTTTTTTTGTTTTAAACTAAATCGAAGTTAGGAAACATGTATTAAACTTACTTGTTCTTAGATCGACATCGAACTGCCCAGCTAACATGGCGGCGACCTTGGGTTCCGTTTGAAATGGCGGCGGGTATCGATGTAGCTGGTTCTGCTGTGGATGGCGAGTGGGGGCGCTGATCAAATTGCGGAGTGAGACCTCTGATTCTTTTTCCCTGTGGTTTTCGATATCTGATAGCAATTGACATCGATGAATAATCACCGGTTAACAGTGAAAGTTTTCCTTAGTTTCGTTTTCTTTTGCAATTTGATATTTAGTTTTATGGTTTTTAATTTGTAAAACTGGATTACATGAAACTACAATATATTGCCATAATATTTGAAAAAAATTAAATAATAAATTAGATTTACCATGAGTTCTTCAATTAAAATCTTTCAGAAAAATAAACATTTTTGACTTTGACGAAAGGTTGCATAAGTCGTAAACAAAAATGATTTGTTCATTTCTGTAATGGCTCGTAGAGCTACTTGTTTGACAGGGCAAAAATTGTTAATTATTTCTCGTTTAAGCTCATCTGAACCGTGTATAGTACAAAAATGGTAAGCTTTATTTCATTTAGATCTTACGTTAATCATTATGTTTGAATGACATGAGAATGTTTCACTTTTAAAATTGTGAAACTGATTGACATATTGATTTTGAATGAACTCATTCTGTTAAACCTTTCGTTTGAATTAAATGTAAATTTTAAAATTATTTGCTGGTTTATTCGTTATAAAATAGAATTTACATTGAAATGCTTTTGTTAGGCAATTTAATTTGGAGGGAAACGAAAGGTCAAATGGTAAAATGATGCAATTTCCAAATTTGTTTCCCTTTGCCAAATACTTTTATTTGGATTTGTGAGTGATTTTAATCAATTTATAAGATGTTGACTGCTGCAATAATATTATTGTAAATTGTTTTTATTATTCTGTCATTTCAATAATTTATTCCTGTAGAAAAACATTACTAAAGCAGTTATTTTCATTGCTTGCTGTCTGCTAGTATGTGAAGATGATATTCAATATTGATTACAAATTTTATAATTGTTTACCAAATTTGTCTTCAAAATCGTGAATTAAAAATTTGAAGAACAGTGACAGTTTGATTATGTTTTCTATAGAATTTTAAACTTTCACAGAATAAAACTTGCATTTTGCTCATAACTGTAGCAATAGGAAAATCATTGAGTGATTGAAAGCTAAGAAATGACTAGTTGATTTGAACTATTCATTGGTCCTGTACATCTACTGTTTATTTTTGACATTTAAATTACTTATGTTTGTATCAATAAACATATGTTTTTTCATAAAGACTGTATTTGTTTCTATATGCTGTTAAATCTCCTGTAAATTGATCTTTTTTCTATTAGGTTTTTGTTTTTTTTGAAAGCGTTATTTGCTCAGCAAGAAATAGTTAGTAGTTATCCATTTTAAAGATAAAAAAATTGAACTGAAAAAATGAAATGAGTTTCATTCCATTGTGACTAATGTAACTTTGGAAAGATTTTAACATGCTATAATATGACAAAATGCTCTTAAATAATCTCTGATGAAACCTTTTATCATTATATTTTATGTAATACTAGTCAATATAACATATCCATGCAGAAATTATTTTAAAAGATAATGATTTAACCAAATTAAATTAATTTAACTTTGTGACTAACGTAACAATTTAGTTACCACATAAAAGATAGCTTGGCTTTAGCTCTAGGTTTTTCTGAATTTTGTTAATAAAAAAATCTGTGATTAATCATAGTATTACATAGGAATATTAAGTTTGTAGTAAGAACGATTTTGGATTGATTAATAATAAACAATAATTATTTATTGATGTTTTTATTATTTCAATGGTGTGACTAACGTAACAGTTGGATCATCATTAATAAAGTGTTTAAAAATGAAGAGTTGATACAAAGCAATTTTAATACAAATGGAGTCCTTTCTTAAATTTTTTGTAGAAGGCAATAATGTCTCTTCTAGTTTCATATTTGATATAAAATGGCAGGTTTCCACTTAGTTCAATAGCTCCTGACAAAGTGAATTTTTTCTGGACTATTTGTACATCATCAACACTTGGTCACTTGAAGCCTAAGTCAGTTTCTTGCAAAAATTTTATTTTGCACATTTCTGAATTTGCATCGTATTCTGTTACTCATCCTATATGCCAGTTGTCATTATAATAGGAACTGCAATATTTCTCCAACTCAATGAAAGTTATACTACTTTTCTAGAAACCATTGACTTTTGATTCCAGAATACCGATTTTAGTTTTGAAGGGAATATCATCTCCAGTGTTTAAAAACATGTTAACACTTGAAGAGCCTGCTTTTTTTGATACAGTGGCAAGACTGTATGCCTTTGAGCTCATTAATTGATTCAAAACCTTTCTCAATTGCAGCCAGTTCAAACAGAATTTCTTTCACCTCTACAAAATGACATTTTATATTTATGTCTGCTGCATCCACTTTGAAAACTCAATGGCACTTTTGATGATGGTTTGTCCCTGCAGCACCTTCTTCCACACATGATGCTTCAAAACTGCACCAATGCTATCATGAGGCCATTTCCGTGGTACAAAGCAGTTTAGTTCCACTCGCAAAAATTATACTATATCAATTCTTAAAATGTGCTGATGCACCATCTGACCAATACAATCAGCATTATATTTGTTGCAAACAATTAACTTGATTATTCATTGGCAGTTTTAATATTATTCCTTTTCCATTTGCTCATTTTTAAAAGGAAAGCAAAATTCTCGCAATATGGGCAGCAGCATACTTTGATCTACATCCCCACAGTTTCAACTTCTGAGGGACGAAGTTCACAAAATTTTGAGAGCCCAATTTCAATATTAGGATGATCAGTTTTAAATAACTGAAATGCATCTTTTAAGATGTACTTTAAGAGACGTTTTTGCAAACGTGCTTTTTTATTGGTCTCTATATTTCGAATGGACTTTACATCTTTTTTTCCAGGAAGTTGTCTTGATACATCATCTCGATAGTAAAAAGCTTTCATACACTCAGGCCATTCTTCTTCTGAGATTTAGTAGATGGAATTAAGAGCCTACATGTGAAGCTAATTTCTCCACAACTGCTTGCTTTATCCTTGGACTAGAAGGCAAAGACTTCTTGATTTTCCTAATGCTTGTGGTGATGAATATGCTCTAAAAGTCGGCTGTTGGCTCATAGCAAACTCTGACTTTTTTTTTGCTCTCATCTTTCGCATTCTCAGTTTTGCTGCTTCAGTTTCTTATCCTATTCTCTTTTTAGTCTTAAAGCTCTCATTCCATTTTTGCCTTTTATTTTATCTTCAAGCTTTTTAGCTTCACTTTGTCCAGCATAGCTCTTTCTTTTTCTTTCTGCTGTGCTTGATCCCGCCATTTTGATTTCTGACAAAAAAAAGAGACTCTTTAATTTTTAAAAATATGTTAGCAATACTTTTTGAAATTTTAAAAGGAGGAAGTTATTTTAAAGAGTCAAAAATGATTTGACTAACATAACAATAGTTGTTATGTTAGTCACAGCTCTAAGTCATTAATAAATAGAACTGCATTAAAATTTTTAAATGATTCATATAAGTTAGCTAACAAGTTAAGAAATCCACAAAATAAAAATTCTAGAAGATTGTAATTTAAGAGAGAAAATTAAGAATTTTGTGACTAACATAACAAAGAACAACTAAGTAAAAATCTGTTGAGAAAAATATAATTACTTTTAAGATATTCAGAAATTGTCTTCTTGACAGGCAGTTAGCTGTACAATCTTCTAAAAAATGTATTCATTGAACAGGGAAAATGAAAATAAATTTATAAAATAAGTTGCGAGCTAATTAGAAAAAATAGGATTAAAAACACTTGAATACAAGCGTGTGTTCTTTCTAAAACAAAATTCAAATCAGCCACTATTGGAAAATTCTGTTGGTAGATCTAGAACAGGGATGGCGAACCAATGGCACGCGACACAATATTTTGGGCACGCCACCGATCACAAAGTTCACTATGAAGCATATTACGAACGAACGCGAGTGATCCTACGCTACGGAGTGTTCGAGCGCGGGGCGGCGGCGGGCATAAAAACCAATCCCACTATAGACGCCTATGGGGAGTGTTTTCGATGCCAATATTTGGCGATATTTCGCTTTTTTGGCGAGAAATGCGTTGTAAATTTTTTCTATTTCGACGACGACCGAGAGATGCAATCTGTTATAAGAATGTAAACATTTCTACTTCGTAGTTTTTTTTTTTTGTGTATGTGTGTGACTTAAAGTAGAATGAATTCCTTCTTGAGTGTCTTAAAGTAGAAAATAATTTGTTATTAGTTGTTAATTGTAAATAAAGTTGGAAGGTTTTCAAAATACGATAAAGAAAAAACTCAGTTTTGCGGCAATCAAAGTAAAGACAGAAACCCTAGCAGGCACAGTGATCAACTTGGCGTGGTTATTATCAGAAACACTCAAGTTTATTATATACCCTGATGTGACTTCATTTGATAAACTGAACTTGTCCCAATTCAATTGGTTGGAAATTGAAGAATTTGAAATGCAGCTGATTGATTTCCAGTCTAGTAGTCAATATGGATACAAAAATTTATTGAAACAAGGAAAGAGTTGGAATTATTTGAAACAGAAACATTGACAAGATATATAAGTAAAAATGCCAATAACAAAATTTTGGAAAAATGGAATTTGTTACCAGACACATTTAACTGTTTGAAGAAGCTGGCTTGTGCTATTTTAACCATATTTTCATCTACGATCGATCATCTGCCTGCGAGTCATTATTTTCAGAGATGAATAACATTAAAGACTCGCTTAGAAACCGTTTGACAGATGACTCCAGTTCAGCATGCATTCTGCTAAAAGTAACATCTTACAACCCTAATATAAGTTATTTGTCATCCAATCTGCAACAACAGAAGTCACACTAATGTTACTTTAATTTGATTTACGCGTATAACAGATATTGCAAAATGTTTTTTTTGTAGTAAATAAAGAGTTTTGAATTGATAGTATTTAGTATTATTATTTTCCCAATAATCACGAAGTCAACATTATTTGACGGCACATCTATGACCTCATTAAACAGTTTTTTAGAAAAAATGGCACGTTGATACATAAAGGTTCGCCATCCCTGATCTAGAAACTAGAAATTTCAGTGAAAAAAATGCTGTATCATAATTACAGTTGCAGTGAAATTTTATTTAGGTGTAAAAGGTAACTATTTTCATGGAATGGCCCATGATATGACAGGGACTTATTTCATTTGTAAGCTTAGCCAGGGGTGGTGCCAGTGGTTGGGCCCGCCCCCCCCCCCCCCCATCATGGAAAATTTTTGTACCCCGTTCACTCAACAGGGTATTCAACTAGTAGATAAAGATCTGGCAAAAATTTGAGACCAATTACATTACACCCATCCCTCATCGGCCAGTCTCTAACGCCACTCCTGCGCTTAGCTTATAAAGTTTTCCCTTTCTAAAAAAAATATTTTGCTTATGAAGTCTAATTAATGCAAGACTTTTTTTTTTATTATTATTTAAACTACAGAAGATAAATGAAAAATAAGAAAAGTTAGAAATCAAAGAAAGAATTTTTATTACCTACTAAATTCTTACTCCTGATCCATTTATAAATTGATGTTTTTAATCCTTTCTGCCCAGGGAAATTCATTAAAATTTGCATTTTGAAAACTGATAAATCCATCGTGTGTTTATAAATAAGTATCATATTCTGTGCAGCTCTTTTTTTTTTTTTTTGCTTGCATTTTTTATAGAGGTTAATCCATGTAGGTCATATGACACAGACACGCAAATAAAACTGTTTGAATTTTGTAAGATTTCACTTATTTTTTATTTTAAATGCATATAATTTAGTTGCTGTTTATTATATACTGTCAGATTGATATTTTTACTTTTGATATGAAGTACAAACATTCTTGTTTCATTTGAAAAATTTGTTTCCTTTTAGTTTGCCTCGAAGTATCAGCACCAAAAGTACTCTTTCTCCGTTAGTGTTGAGAAAGAATGCAGCCTCATTAGAAGATGATAATAAAGTTTACTTATGTAGACAGTTGTTTACCTTACCCAATCCTCTAGGCAGTAAGCGAAAAGAATATTCTGAGAAAAGAGTTCTCGGGTAAGGTTTGATAAATTACGATTTATTATCAAAGTACCCTTCTTGTTCATTCTGTTTATAGAATAAAGTTAAATTAATTATCTAATATATTTTTTTCTTATTCTTTTATTAATTTAAATATTACTGCAGAACTGTTTTATTTCTCTGTTTATCAGTATTTGTGTTTGAAACTGCTAAACCTTATACTTTTAAGAATGTTTGAAATGTCTCTCAGATATATGTATATCTGATTGGTTGTACTAAAATAAATAAATAAATTTGAAAACAGTTTCAATCACAGAGCAGTTATGGAAAATATCTTTTAGAATAACGATATAGTAAAGTTTTGATAACTATGGCATCAATAATAGGAAGTATTGAAAATTGATTCCCTTAATAAAAAAAAGTATAAGAGGCAATTCAAAAAGTATTGCAGATCGGAGAATTGACTGTTCTCTTTTAGGTTATGCTTAAATGCTAAAGATTCAAGTATTGGTAACATAGAAGTCAGTAGTTGGATTATTGAAAATTCAGTTTCTCTCAAATAAACAAAGGAGGAAGAAACTATGAAATATAAATTAGAAATTAAAGAATTGAATGCATATTTTTTTTAATGAGCGATAATGCTTTTACTCAAGATTCTACACAGAAAATACTATTAAACTAATCATGAATCTGAAGATAAAATAGAAAGAATAACATATTGTCATAATATGCTCAATTATTGTCATGGGAAATGCATCACTGGAGATTTTATAGATTTACTCTTTAGCTTATGACTTCCTGAGTTCTCTTTACGACATTGTATTTTCAAATGTTTGATTTTTAATTGCTGTATTGAGGATTTAAAATATGGCAACAAAGGAGCAGCTGTAATTTATTTCTTGATTTGTGGAAAATATTCTGTGATAAATTTGAATTGCCCGGAATTTTTTTTCCTATTTATAATTTCCGAATTCAAGCTATATTAATGGATTGGTTTTAATTAGTACTATCTGTTATGTCCGGCATTGCTCAGGATTAAAATACTTTTATGTCTAATATTTTTAATGAAAATATTTTTGTATAGAAAATTATAATACAAAAAATTCCTTTATCATCTGAAACATTTTTACTTCAAATTTCGTTCATAAATAGTGAAGTATAAGAAAGATTTTGATGAATGTTTTGGGGCAATTAAGTAAATAGTTAAATTCTCATTAATAAAAAGCATTAAAATAAGCCATATCAATAGTTGTTCCGGATATAAATTATGAATCATCTGCTTTTTAAACTTTTCTTTAGTATTCTTCCAGAATTTTGTTTAATGTTCTTAGCAACAGCTCTTCATACGTATTCTTGTTCTTTAACAATAAAATTGCATTGCTACAAATTGTGAATTTTATACACAATTGAATTTTTTTAAATTATTGAAATGAGATCAATTTTGAACGCAAATGACATTTCTGTCACTGAAAAGTTATTTTTTAAACTTTAATAGATAGTATAAAAATAGTTAGTGTAACAACACTTTTGAAATATATCACAGAAAAATGCAAAATGTTGCTTAATTTTTAACTAATTAAAGTTTTAATTAACATTTGGGCCTTTAAAAGTTGACAGTGATCTTTCACTTTATAAAATATTTACAGAAAGAAAAAAAAGAAATTAGTTCAAAGTCTCACCATTGCCTATCAAGGAAATATCTATAAAAATGCTTTATTTCAAAATCGTCCGCAACTAATCAATTTTTAAAAAAAAATTTAAAAATTAATAAAATTTGAAGGAAACATTACATAGAAATAAAATTGGTATAATTGAAAAGGTAAAATTTTAAAGTTTAAGAGGGTATACAAACATTTTTTGTCAGACAGTTTGCTCTGAAGTTGCTGCGGAAAAACTGTTTGGGTTAATTTCTAATCAGCTGAGTGTTTAATCAAGTTTTGGACTTTGAAAAGTTCATAAGTGTCTTCCCCTTGTCTTAAATAATAAGTATTCAAAATTTGGTTGAAAACAGTCCATTGGTTTAGGAGGAGATGTGGAACATAGACACATAAATAGCCACAATGACTTTTATTTATGTTAAGATTTAATTTTTGAAAAATTATTAAAATGAGGGCAACGAATTGAACGGAAATGAAACTTATGTCATGAAAAGCTAATTTTTTAAAACTTTTAATATATGTAAAAACAGTTTTTGTGACATAATACATATTTTCGAAAAATATCATGGAAAATGCCAAAATCTTGATTCATTTCCAATTAACTGAAATTTGAATAAGATTTGGGGCTTTTAGAAGTTGATGGCAATCTCTCGCTTTTTATATAAAATATATTTATAAAAATAATCAAAAATTTCAGAAATAAAATAAAAGTAAATTAGTTCAAAGTCTAACCGTTGCTTAGCAATGGAGCAGCTATAAATTTGCTTTATTTCAAAATCGTCTGCAGGTAATTAACAATTTATTAAATTTTGAAAAATTAATAAAAATTGAAGGAAAAATCTCAGATATAAAATTGGTAACATTGAAAGATAAAATTTTGAACTTTAAGATGGTATAAAAATATTTTTTGTGGAACGAATTGCGACCGAGTTATTGTGGAAAAACGGTTTCAGTTAATTTCTGATCAACAGACTGTTTAATTAACTTTGGGGCTTCGAAAGGTTGACAATAATCTTGTCTTAAATAATAAGTGTGCAAAGTTTGGTTGAAATCAGTCCAGTAGTTTAGGAATGGATGTGAAACATACATACAAACTTACCCACAATGACTTTTATTTATATTAAGATAATAACTCAAATGTTTAATTAGTGTGAGAAAAAGTTTAATTGATATTAAGTTTATATGGTGATCATAATAGTTATTTTTAAATTTATTAGATTTATTATTTATAAATGTTGCAGAGCAAGTCAAATCTGTTTCTTTTTTCTTAAATAAACCTTGATTAACATTTTTAGATATTCAATGGAGCAGCTGTATGAAGTCGTTGCTGATGTTGAGCATTATAAGGACTTTTTGCCTTGGTGTACTAAATCAACAGTCATTAAAAAGAGGGCTGGACATTTAAAAGCAGAACTCCAAATTGGCTTTCCACCATTATTAGAAAGCTATACATCATCTGTAACCCTTGCTAAGCCACATTTAGTCAAGGTAAATTGTATTGGTTTACTTATTTCTAATTATTTCTGATATTTTGTATTGGATATAATTTAAAATATATCTATCTATCTAATTATATTTAGGCTTGCTGCACAGATGGAAGGTTGTTCAACCATTTAGAAACAGTTTGGAATATTAAACCTGGTTTGCCTGATAATCCTAACTCTTGCACTCTTTATTTTTATGTAAGTGTAACTATTTATTAATTTAGCTTTTTCCTGAGTGGTACTAATACTGTATCTGTAGAACTTTTACCTTTTGTTTGTGGGATGGTACAACTACTATACCAGCAAATGATTTGGATTTCACTCTCCTATTTAACTAGCATGTCTCTGCTTAGTACTTTTTCATTACAACCATACCACTTAGCACCTTTTTAGTTATGGCTAATTTTCTTGTCTCCTTTGAAATCTGAATTGCAATCCAGCTGCACCAGTCTTTGCTATGAATAGTTCTAAAAGAGCATATCATCTGAAGAGGGTGCCAGGCAGATTTTTTTTTAACTTAAAAAAAAAAAAAGACATCATATGGCTTTGCTAGCCGTGGCCGATGGAATCTAGTAGCTTCTCTAGTGCATTGAAAGTAAGGATTCTATATGCAATCTTTTTATCACATCAAAGGTTTGATGCCAAAATGCATGGTACAGTTATAAAGGAAAAGTACTCTCTGCTCTAATCACTTACTTGATTGTTTTGCCCCCCATGTCCTATATAATTGACCCATGTTTATGGGTAGTTTGATCACAATCGGAAACACAAGAATAGTATTTCTATGAACATTTGAGGGAAAACACAGACCTTATTTTCTAATTATTTAAAAATAGGACAACAGCATTTTCTTGTTTATTCTATAAAATCTCTTTACTAAGAGGCTTTTGAGTTTTCCTCTTGCTTATAATTTAAAAGTTAAGTATATGTCATAATTAATCATTAGTTATATTACTGGGTTATTCATCTGAGTCATTACTATTCATAGTTCAGCTCTTTATATAAGTAAATTTTATATTTGCATGATAAATTCATGAATTCTTGGAAATTGTGTAATTGCACGTAATGAAGCAAATATGAAAACATCTGTTTATGAAGTTAGTAATTAAAAAAATAAATAGTTATCTGATAACTAGTTATTAAGCATTTTCTGACAACTATGTAACTGCACACCAGATTTCAAAAATATATTTTGCTGACAGTTGATTGCTATTCTGATGTTTAGTGCTTAAATTGAATCAGTGTATTTGTCATATTTATACAAATGGATGTTCAACTGTAGTGACACTATAACCTGATAGAAATGTTTTAATAGTGAGAATCAATTAATTTATGACATTGTTGTAGATTGTTTTTTGTATGTATCTTGCTGTAATTATATGAAACTCATCTAATAAACATCCCACATGCATATTTCTGAAAATAGTTCTATATTAATTTTTTTTATTATTAATAAAAATAATCAAACATATGTGTTTTAAGCTTGAGTCCATTTAAAGTTAGATCTAGTTGCTATGCTTCAGTGTATATGTTGAATAATCAATATATAGATCTGATTACTATAAAAGAAATCATTAGGGCCTAACGCTTCAAAGTAGAGCATGCTTTTCAGAGTGTCATATAAATTAGGAGCAGAAGCTGATGCAAAAGACTTCAATATAACCTTTTATAGATCAGTAGTGATTATATCAAGCACTCAATTTTGTGTCACTTTTTAGTAGTTTACATTGAAACTATAACAGGTCAATCCATGTCTTATCTATGAATTAATTGTAAAATATTTTGTCTTGCATTTTTAAAAAAATGTCCTCGATATATTTATAAGTGTACTTATTTTTCAATGAATAATTAGCCATTTTATAACCTTGTTCCATTGTTTTACATGATTAGTGTAACATTCTGAATTTAATATTTAAAATAATCTTTTGTTTTAGCCAAACTCGAATTTAAAATTATTCATACAACCTTTAACATGAGTTAACAATTATTTGTCAACCTTAAAACTGTTTAAATTATTTTTTATAAAATGCTTTTTATGAAGGGAAAGCAGTATTCGCAAAAATATTGTTTCATTCATGTGATAGCATTTGTCGATTTATATTTATATCATATCGTTTTTTATCAATATTTACGGCAGTGTGAACCATTTAACATGCAACATACTTGTGTAATGTAGAAACTTTTTTCAAATTAGTTTAATTTTGCATGCATCATATTTTTAAAATTATTTATTCAAATGGGATATTGATTGCACATAAATAATGAAAAACTTTGTTATATACTTTTTTATTCAAAATTAAGGAATTCCCTTAAAAAAACACTTCCTGAATTGTATATGGAACAATAAAATTTACTAGAGGAAATATTCATAGCTTTAAACATGTCAAATGACATATACAGTTTAGAATTTGGATAATTCGAATATTTTCAATTAGAGCTCATCAGTAATTCAATTTTTTTTTTCTCTGGTCCCCTTAATTCCTTATAACATAATATCAAAATATTGTCTAATGTGAATTTATTTGGATCAATGTACCTCAAATTTTCAGTGGTCATCCCCATTTCTTGTGTCAACATGTGAATGATTTTTTAAGGTCCTTAATTAACTCTAGGAATTTATTGCTGTACACTGTATTCAATAAAAATACCTTCTCACTTAACCACTAATTTTTGCCCGAACGGCATTCGGGAGGTCTTTACTTAGCAATGTTTCTAGTACATGGCTCTAGCAGTCTAAATAAAGTTGGATATCAAAACAAGTGTAAACCAGTTTTTAGGTCGGGTTTTATTGCTTTTTTTTCAGTTCAGATGTTCGTTCAGATAAAAGTCAACTTTAAGTAAAAATGTCGTTTTTATAATTAAAAATTAGCAAAAATTAATAAAATCAATACTTGTAACTGTTTTGACTGCTGGTTGGAATTTATAAAATCAATACAAAATTGCTTATAAAATAGTTGCTTATTTTGGGACACAATATGGCAGAAAAAAAAGCTGTTAAGTGGTTAAAAAAAAGTCTGAACACATTAGATATGAATTGTACTGCTTATTTTGAGGTTTTATTGTATATTTGTTATATTCAAATTTCTGTATACTGTTCATTCATTAAAATTAAATTTTTAATTATTATTACTTTATTAATTATGTATTATTCATTAGAACTGTTAAATATTAAGAAAGCTAATTTAAACTAAAAATAGCAGTAAAGATTTTTCTCTTGCTGTATTTAACTTTTAGACCCAATTTTCTTCAATTTGAATTTTTAGATAAATCGAATTTTTGTGATTCTATCAGTTTCAAATTACCCAATTTCCACTGTGCTATACAGTCTTCCTTTCATTTGTACAAAATAATGACATGCAATTGTTTTCAGGTGTCCTTCGAATTCCGGTCTTTGCTCCATTCACAAGTCGCCCATGTATTTTTTAATGAAGTAGTTAGGCAGATGGTGAATGCTTTCCTGATTCGTGCAGAGAAACTGTATGGGAAACAGACTCATGTAAAACTGAAACCAGGTTTTATACGCACTATACCTTAAATTAAATTTATTTAGATAAACGAAATATGAATATTTATTTATTAGAAGAAACAGGATTGAAATATATATCTTATGTAATGTCATTTTAAATATATTTTATTGAATTTGTGATTAATACTTAATTATGCAATTGCCTTCCTTTTCTGCTTTCATAGAAGTCTATAAAAGCAGGAATATTTGTTGCCAAGATATTATTTATACATTTATTTCTTTCTAAAGTCGCAAACTGTTGTTTTATAAATGAAAGTTGCCACCTGTTAATTTTAACAAAAATAAAATTTTATGAGTGAAATACATTTCTAAGAAGCTAATAATTCATTGAATAATTGTTGTAAATTTCTGTATTGTCTTTCGTAACTTATTACGAACTATGGCAAGAAATTGGAAGAAAAAATAAAAAATTGTGAATTTATTGGAATCTTTAATTGTTATCTTGAAAGAAAATTTTTAATAAAGTAAGTTTTAATCAAAATTGTCTTGCCTTATAAAATTAAACATACTGCAGTTATTTTTTTTAGAAAAGCTAATAAAATTCCTTATGTTATTTGAAAATTTAAATTTTAAAAAAAGTACTGCACTTTTATCATTGTGTATTAACTGTGCTATTAAAATTGTTATTTTCAACTTGTATATTGTTACTTTCAACATAATTTTTCTCGATTAAATGAAGATACTTAACTGAGTATACATTTCTTTTTGACAAGAATTCTGTATTTCATAATACATACTCATCACATGGCTTTTAAAACTTTATGAAAATGAAATATAAAATTTATCATTGACAGATTTTTGAAATGTTTATTTACCAATTCAAATTATAGGTCATAATAATCTAGATTTCAGTTTTGCCACACGTTTAAAAATTTTAATTAAAAGCAAAATTAATGTGTTCATTCCTGTGATATAACTTCTTCCTATACTAAACATAGCTGTTTAGCATTGTAAATTAACTAATAGCTTTTTAATATTGTAAAATTAAAATATTAAATTTAATTCCTTTTTTATTCAAGTATTTTCTAAATATGTAAACATTTTTCCTAAAAATGTTAGAAATATAAACTTATATGTAGTAGCAATTCCTTCATTCAAGTATTGAATTGTAAAATTTTGTTCAAAATATTATTCCATTCTCTTACAATGGAGACAATATCTTTTGCATTACTCTTTTATCAGATTAATTCCAAATAAGATATTTGAAAGAAAGTAACATATATAGATTCTTTCTGGAAAGCATCCTAGATTTTTATTGAAAATGTAAGTTGAAATGTAAGCCTATTAAAAAAATGTTTTAGCTAAACACAGAGCAGCTTATTTTGCATTAAAATATGTTCAGTTTCTTGAAATATCTCCCTATATTAACTAGATGCCTGTATATGTGTGAATTTTAAGCTATCTAAATTTTGATAGCTTATACATAAAGTTACTTAAATTTGACTGTATTGACCCAAAGTAATCCATTTTTATATCACATCAATATCCCTTTGAAAAATATTTGATCTTGTACTTGATACACAGAATATAATGTTCTAAGGATTATTGTGATTTTATTTTAAAAACTTTCTGAGGACTACTGGCACACAATCATGAAAAAGGAAGATATTATAAATGTTTGGTCATTATTCAAAAATTAAGTTTGCAATAAAACACCATTGAATAGTGAAAGTAATATGACTAAGAACTTTAAAAATTCAAGAATCTTTTACATTTAATGTTCAATAAGAACTTTAAACAAATTAATGAAATGACTTGTGATAATAGTCTATTTTATCTAGGGTGTTACGCAGGGTTGCGGCGATTTAAATCAGTTGATTAAAATCACTGATTTTTTTTAAAAAAATCACTGATTTAAATCACTTTATTTTAAATATCAAGCTAATCTGCTTTAATGAAATAAAATTGTCCATGTATCTTTAAATAGTGATTTTAAAATATTTTTAAATGTATATTTAAAGAAAGAATATATAAATCATAAAAAAATATTTCATTTAATTGATGTAACTAGAGTACTTTCCATATCTTTATTTTTGAGAACACAAGCAAATAAGATTTTAAATAAAACTAATGAGCAACACAATAAAATGCAAAGTATGAGATGCTCCTGTTTTATAAAATAAATATTGTGAAAGGATCATGTTCACAAAGAAAGAACATAGTAAAATGCATTGAGTTTCATTTTAATATTGGAGAAAACTAAATAGTGTTTGGGAAAACAAAGTTTTTATATTGCAATAATGTTCAAATGCAAGATAATTAAGTTATACATACAAATGTTCCAAAAGAAATGCAAACATCTACATAGCACAATTTAAACTATGATCTATAATTTTGAAAGGCAATGTTTGTGTGCGTGATGTCCAGACAAATATATCACACATATAGTCATGGAATTTGGCACACAGCTGGTGGTGACTCGATGCAAATCAAAGCCTTAAAAATTTAATCTAGAAAGTTTTTTAATGTTTTGTGTTGTTTTGGGTGATTTTTTGCTCTAATTTCTCAATAGCATGTTTTTGGAGAATTGTACGAAAAAATAGATACACTATCGGAAAGGGAGAACGATTTCTGTTCTTATGAAGTTTGTTTCTTACGTTTAACGTAATTTGCTGAATTTTGAGAAATTTTTGAAAAATAGTCACTTTTATGTTTCTTTTCTATTTGGATTTCTTAAAATTCTCGCTTAAATAAATATTAAACTTTATTTATTATAAATAACAAGCGCATAGAATGGTTGATGTGTAAATTATATTTAAAAAACACATTTTTGAGTCCAGGTTAGAAAAAGTTATTTCAGAAAATTTCAGTGACTTGTCACCTAGTTACTGGTTTCTTTAATTTTTTATGCTTAGTAAGAAGTAGTCTATTCTCAAGGTCAAGGTGAAATAAACCCTAATCCAAATACTTGATAGGGGAAGAGTATGTTATTTAATTCTTGAAAGATTGAAGGATAATTCTTATTTTTGAAAGGGGGGGGGCAGGATTTTCAGTCCTTTGGTGCAATTCATGTAAAAGAGAGCCTGCTTCTCACTTGTGCAAAATTTGCTTGACCAGAAGATCTATATCTAAAAATTTTATATATTCTAACATACAATAATATATATATATATAGTCAGGAAATGTAATTTTTATTATATTTTTCCTCAATAAAATTGTTCTTATATTCAAAAGTTTATTATTCTGTATATTTAGTTCACAAATATTTTTTAAATAGTTGTTACATGTTTGAAATAATTTTTAAAAAAAGAAAGTAGAGCTTAATGACTGGTATGTTGTTATATATATATAACTCTACGACTGTAGGCCTCATTGTCTAATATACAAATATTATATATATATATATAATTTTAAAAAAATCTTGATTTAAATAAAAAAAAATCCGATTTAAATCAAATCGATTTTTTTGAAAAAAATCAAAAAAAATCAACAACCCTGGTGTTAAGTCTTTGAAAATGCTTTATGAATTTTGACAAACATAATTGAAGTACTAGATATGTTACTTTCCTCCTGATATTTTGGAGAACAAATTTGTTTAGCAAGGTAAATATGTTAGAACTACTTTAACTGTCACAGTATGTAGTCTTGTGGGACTATAACATTTTGTCTTGAAAGTTGTTAAAACAAACTGCATATGCTTAATGAAATTGTCAAAATTGCATGAATTAAATACAACTTGCATATCAATTAATTAGTCCTTTGAAAGCAATGCATTTATATATTTGCATGGGATTTTAACAAAATAAAGACAGTTTATTAATAACAAGTATTTTACATATTGATTTATTGAAAAAGGTGATTGTATAGTTGTATGGGAACTCCTACTTGACCCTAAGCTTTTCCCAGACATGCATGGTCTGATTTTTTCTATTATAATTAAGAGTGTATATTATACTAATAGAATCAATTTAATAAAAATGTTATGAATTACAGCATAAAAAAGTTTCAGATGTCTAAATATTATTCAGAATCTCGTGATATAAAAATTATATTTCGTAACATTTACAAAAAAAAAAAAAAAAACCTAATAATTTGTTTGGACTCAAAGAAATTTTTTTAAATGCAAAACTTAGTTAATGGATACAGTGTCACATTCAAATTAATGAATTAGAGAATTTCTGTGATTACTGATATCTAATGATAGTTCATAACCAAGCATAAAGATTATAGGATATCTGTTCAACTGTGACAATTTGGAAATGAAAAAGGTAGCATTCATAATTCACTGGAAATTGTAATTCTGAGTTTAAAAATGATTCTCTCAATTATGCAAAAGGCAAAAAATGAATTTTATTTTAGTAGTTGGCTTGATTTTGAAATTCATCAAGTGAATATGCAATAATTTACGTGAACCACAACATTATGCATTCATAAGCTAGATTTACAGAGGCACTTTAAATAAATAAAGAAATTTTGTATCACAACTTTTTAAAACAAGATGGTTCAACTTCAAAATGTTTATAATAAACACACCAAATTTTAAGTTTTGAAAAATACTTCAAAAGTTAATTTATGCCATTCTATATTAAATCACTAATATTGGAATGTATTCAGAATATTGAAAAGAATACAAAAATCTGAGAAAAGTGTAACAAAATGTTATTGCAAAATAACAAGAACAAAGAGTGTTTGAATACAAACTGCATATAAACATTAAATTAAGTCCATGCTGCTGTGTTTTATCGTATTTGGTGAGGCACAGGATTAAAAGCTTCAGTTTTATGATCACAAGGATTAGGAGCTGCTTCATAAGTCATAAGAGTTATTTCCTGCCGTGGTGGCTGCAACAGAAATTGGATTTTTGAATCATTTTAATTTTAACAAAATTTATATAATGAATAAAACACACCAGATAAGAGTTTTCACTTCAAAAGCAACTCCTTTTTAATTTTATTGACAATGCAAGGAAAGCTATGTGGAAAATCATTACACCCGGTTAAATAGTTTAAAATATGTCATTGTATTTACAAATGATTCATACATTTGAAAAGAATTCAATTTCTAACAGCATTCAAGGTAATATTCTGTGTAATGAAATTCTACATTTAACCCTCTTTCACAAACGTCTTTCCCTGCAAACGTCTTGCATGTTCAGTTCAAAAGCAGCTCGTATTTATATCTATATTTTTCTTTATAAAAAAAATGGATAAAGTATTCTAAAGATTTCAGAGATATAATTAAATACAAAAAAGAGTGGCTCATTCACTTTAAAAGCTAAGTTTTCTAACATGACAGCTAAAATTTCAAAATAATTGAGCACTCAGAGGGTTAATGCGAGAACTAGCTAATTTCATGGAGATGTTTCTACAGCTTGAAGAAGGGTAGAAAGAATTACAACATCATTTACCAGCAAAATAGTAGTCCCAAGCTTTCTAATCATGTGTTCAACTTATCAACTAGACCCGTCACCAATAATAATGTGAATATTTTCTACCTATTCTTATTTATAAAATAAAGCATCAATTATAATGCAGCTGACACATATTGCTAATTAGAATTTTCCAGTTTCAATATCTAAGCTATTTTTGAGCCTTGTTATTTCTAATTTATGCACAATGCTGCAGAAAATTTAAGAGATGACAGCATGTATTTAAGTAAAAAGGAAAAAAAGTTCATTGTTTTTATTTGAGCAAATAAATTGCACGTAAAATGTTATTTATTAGTATTATTCAAATAGTTACAAAAACAGATAAATTGAATATAGTATATAACACTTATAAAAATTTATTAACAGGATCATGTAAAGTTTTTCAAAATTTTTTGTACCATATATTTGAATTTTTTTAAAAGCTATGTTGGGTGTTAAATATCCAAATAGGTATCTTTATACAGCTTAAACATGAATACTTTCAAATCTGTGTATAATTTTGATGTGCATAAATGTGTTGTTATTTTCAATCTTAGGAAAAATTCAGTAAAATTACACCTAAGTAGTAAAACAGTTAAGCTTTCTAACAGAAATTTTTAAGAAAAGTTCTACTTTCTTCGACATTGTACTTGAAGAAATAAGAGATTTTAATATATATGTTACTGGCAAAGTTTGAAATCCGGCATTCTATAGAATGCCTAGACATTGTATATAATGCCTAAAACTAGCCGGCAATGTATGAAACAATTTATATTTCACACATTTCCTAGGCATTCTATAGAATGACAAACCGGCAAAGTATGAAATAAATCGCCGATTTGATTATATAAGACATAAAGTTAAGTTCAATTCAAAATTAAATTATTTGCTCCCTTGATGTAATAAGTAGATTCACAATTTATTTTGTTTTCTTTAATAAGAAAGGCATAAACTTTGATGTGAAAACTTTCATTTTGCTTTACGAATTTTCAATAAAAGATTTTTTAATGGTACTCTTTTATTATTTTTTCTAAATAACATTTGTATTTTTGAGGAATGCACACCTTTTAAATAATAGCCTTATTATGAACTTTTTTTCATACTTTGCCTAAATAGCATTTGTCATTCTATAGAATGCCTAGGTATTATATACAATGCCTAGGAAAAGTATATAATAAATCTGATATTTCATACTTTGCCAAAAACGCTCGGCATTCTATAGAATGCCGGCATTTCACACATTGCCGGTAACATATATATTGGAAAGAAATTATAAAAATCTAATGAAACAATACACACTGAATGCTATTTACAAAGGTAAATTTTATAGATAGTAAATGATCTTGACCTTGGAGAATAGAAATTATATATCAATCTTTCAATTGTGGTATAAAATAAATATTTAATTATATAAAATTATCTAGTATAAAAATGAAAACAAAAATTTTTAGGAGAAAATGTAATATATTTAGAACTTACTTTCGTGTATTCTCCTTTCAAACCTATATAGTAGATTTTTGTTCTTTCAGCACCAAAATTCTTTGGAAAATATATTGTCAGATGATGAACATTAGGAAATTTCACAACCCTATGAAATCAAATTAAAATTAATGCATTTCCTAAACAAATGTTGAAATGTTAATAAGCAATACATTTGATTTAAATAAATAAAGCTTCAGCACCTGGCATTTTGCCCTCAATCTGTTTCTTGTACATTGGAAACAGGAAACAAAATGTGATAAATCGTAAGTTAGTATTAAACTACTTTATTAAGAATTTCAGTTCGTCTATAGCAGGCATTTTATTTTCTTCTTGTGACCATATTTCCATCAGAAACATTTCCCCACAACCCCAAAATTGGATAATAAACATTACTTAACAGCAAATAAAAAGAAGTTGAATTTAAAATAGTTGCTTACAGCTGTTTTAACGAAATGTTTAAAGTCAATATATTTTACTTCATTATTTTTCTTAGAGATATTGAAGAATACAAAAGAAGGTTATTTGAAAGGTTTCCCAAGCCCAATATCTTTCTGGACGACCTACAATATTAGAACACCTATAAAATTATGATTTAATTCCAAAACTATAAATCATTTATCTATCCATATAAAAGCAGAGGGTGTCTAAACATTTTTGAAACAATTACAAATCTCTTGGAAACAATCGGGAAATACTTGAAACATATTAGAATTGGAAAATTTGGAGATATAGAATTATTCTCTGCTGTCATTTAATTTTTAATGCAGGACACTTTCAAATTAAAATGATTAATCTTATGAAAAAAGAAGCACAAGTGCAATAATCCATTAGTTTTGTTACCAAAATATCCACAGGAACAATATTACAATACTTTTTTACTATCACTTGCAGTTATAAATTAATCAATATATTACTTGCAGGTATAAAATATCAAATATACAATACCTTCAACAGTCTGATCAAATCAATTAAAAATTACACTTTTCCAAGAAAAAAGAATGAATGATTATGCTAATGAAAACAGCTGAATTTGTTTATTTCTGAAAAGATTAATAATAACAATTATTTATATCTCACTTTACAGGATACTCTAGTGTTCCATCTAAGTCGGGCTGCATTTCGAATTCTTCATCAGCCTCAGTATTTACATCATCAAAATTAATATTTGGTCTATTTTTGAACCTATAATAAAAGAATTTTAGACATACGAGTATAAATATTAAAAAAATGAAATTGCAGACGGTGAAAAAAAATTGTAAAGAATCTGAATTTAAAAGGCTTCTAGAAAAATGTTAAAAGCAATTATTACATAACTTATCAATTCCACAGCAATACTAAATTTTTAAAATGTTGGAACTTACAATTTCATTTTTGAGGGATGTGTTGTGTCTTCACCACCAAGAACTATTATACCTTTCAGTTTTACTGTTCCAGTAAACCTATATCAAAATGCAAGAAACCATTAATAAAAATTTTAAATGCCAAGGCAACAACTAAAGAAAAAGCAAAATAAAAAAAAATAACACTTATACACAATCAGTAATCATTGTTAATCAATCTAACAATGGTAAAAAGCATATATCTGTTCACAGATCAATGAAACTAACAAAACTTTTTTTTTATATATATGCAGTAAGAATCACTTGAATGAATAAATACTGAGCAGAACTGACCTTGCTAAAAAAATACAAAACCACTTTTGCATTTATATTTATATGACAAAGATGACCTTAGAAAACTTAGCTTAACAATAATGCACTATTCTAATATTTACAGATTCTATACTAGTGATGTAATGAATAGTAATCTGACAGAACAGCTGCCAAATATTTGGCCAAATACCTACTTTTTAAAAAAAATTAACTTGATTCAAATAAAATATTTCTCAAATTTTAAATGAAAAAACTTTAAGATTAATAAAACTGATTTTTTTAATTATTTGCATATTTAAAAAAATTAACACCTTGATGTGTTTTGTGTAATATTTTAAATACCTTAAATCCGATAATAGTTCTAGAAATAAGAAATGAGACACCCTCTTAATTTTGGGATCACTTTACAGAAATAAAAAAAGTCCTCATGGCAGCGACAAGGGTAGAAGAAAATTCAGTGGAAAAATTAAAATTAATGAGAAGTAAATTTATATTTTGATAAAGAACTTCTAATAGCTAAGATTAAGTGTCAACTTAAGTTGTGGCGGGAAAAAAATGTGGAAAATTGCAAATTTAGCAAGAAAATATCTTTCAGCTACTATGAGCACAGTGACAATTTATTTTCTGAAGTTGGTAAGATATATATATCTATAAAACCAAACAGAACACACTAACTCCTGAAAATGCTGAAAAATTATTGTTCTTGCGTCATAATTTCAGTCTTTGCAATGATAAATGATACATAATTGTATTAAATACACGTGTGTACTAATCAACTTAAAATTGGGTAAATGCTAGGAGATTTTTTGATAATAATTGTACTGAAATGCAATTCTCCAATATTCTTTATTAATTGTATTGAAAAGTACATTTAAAAATTATTATCCTGGATTATTTGGCAAAAGGGAATACCGAATATTGGTGGAATATTTGTTACATACGTATTCTATACTAGTCAAATTTTTTTTGCTCCATGTACAGGATTGTACAGATGTTTTACAATTAACTCATTAATGGCTAGCATCCTCATTTGAGGATGGTAACATTTCACTTTAGTGGTTAAAACTGGTAGCATTCCATAATTTTTATTTTACGACATTTTAATATGTCAATACATATTAGAAAACTCTTAAAAACGTTTCAGCTGGAATATATCACCCATTAGCCGGATTTTTAAGTCATTTGGAAATGATGACACAGAGTCGTCATTTTGAAATTTAAATTTTTTTCCCTTTGATTTATTTTCAAGGTAATGGGATGAAATCGAAAGTAATCTTTATTTGTTGATATTTTACTATATTAAAAAAAATCTGTTAATGCATAATATTTTACTATATTAAAAAAACTGTTAATGTATAACTATAAAAAAAAGTTTTTTTATAATGAATTTTTTAACAATTTTCTAATTTTTCTTTAACAAATAAAAAGTTTTTTAGGAATGAAATTTTACTTCACAATTGTTTTAATCTTAATGCTTTTAACAAAATTTAAAAGAATTTACTCAAGTTTATACTTTAAATTAATTTTGGCCTTAATAGAATAAATTCTTAAGATTTCTCTCTTCAAGCAAAACTTAACTATAGTAGAGTCCTGCTAATCCGGACTAGATGGATGCAGACTATGTCCCGATTAAATGGAATTTGCCTTAAAGAGCATCTAATATAAGTTTTAGATGGGTAAAACTATAAAAATATATTTTTTGTTTCATAAATACATCCAAGTTTTCCTAAGCTTTATTTTTATGTGGATCTAAGTTTATGACCTATGAACTGATGTAGGATTAACAGAACAAAATGTCTCTGCACATAATTAAAAATGTATACTTGGTACATAAATAATATTTTTAAATCCCATTCGGATTCACCGGATGTCCGGGCCCATTGTATTGTCTCACGAGTGATCACCATATTTATTACTAAGGAGGGAAAACAAAAATACATTACTCTGGAGGCAGTTGAAAAGGACCACATATTTTTTAAAAAAAGGAAGGCACTTTCCTGTTTCTCTACCAAATCCCCTCCTGTTATCTAAAGATTAAGGTATAAAATGGTATAGCTTGCAATGAACTTGGACAGGAAGAGTTTAAAATATTACTTTATATGAATTTATCACATTTAAAAATGCTTTAAAAAAATCTTGATGCAATATTTTAGATAAATATTACAAATGATGCTAAAGATACTAAACTAATGAAGTTGAATTATATTTTATTCAAAAAAAATTATTATATCCATTGCTAATACTTCAAAATAGTGTTTCTTTCCTCAAAGCCATGAAATATTTGATAATTTTCATTTAAAAACCATTAAAGTTTACCAAAGAATATGAATTATTTTTGGCTCCAAGATTTTAAAAAGCAACTACCAATTCTTCAATTTTTGTGAGAGGAATCTGTCAAAAATATTCAGTGTTGTTAACAGTTACTGTTCGGGAATAATAATCAACAAAGCATGCATAATTTTTTTAAAAATTCTATTAAAAGTAATAAATTTTTAGAGATAAAAATAAATAAGTTTTATAATGATATTGCATAATTCTTCCGCACTGAGCACAACAACAACAAAAACTATCTTCAATAAAAATGCAAGCAAAAAAAGAACTCAAATAACTTAAAAGGATAGTTTGGGTTCGTTATGTTTTGTTTGTTGAAAAGACTTCAACATATCAAATATCTCCAATATAGCTTGAATTAAGTTCATTTAGATCCTTAGAAATACTTACTACAATTAAAGAATTTACTTCATCTAGACTCATTCGAGCAAGGTTTAGTTATGGTATAATAGTACGGTAAACAGTTCTCAGATGGTATTTTTTTTTCTTTACAGAAATTTCTTATAAATAAACCAGGCAATTCCATGAGAAGTAACCATTTGTTAAAATTTACAGAATAATAATCTGTATGTGGTAATACATTTATAACTTATTAAGATGTCTAACATTTTGATTGAATACATATAGCAGATTTTTTAGTACAGTAAGAATCAACTTGCAAAGTAATAGTTTAAAAAAGCATTTTTACAGTAACTTTTTTAAATGAAATATTATACTTTATTTTTTTATGAATATAATACATATTTGTCAGTCTTGAGAAATAAATTCAATTTAAAAAAAAGTTAAATGCAAAAAATATCTTCATAACAATATAATACATTATTAAAATACAGTACTGGACAGTGTGTTTCATTAAAAGATGAACTATTAAATATTTCTTTAATGAAGATCATTCATTTGAAAAATAAAATAACAATAGTCAAAAAATCAAAGAACTGAAATTAGAAAGTATGGGAGATATGCAACAGCTGATAATTTTTATTAAGAAAAATTAGGATATGATATGCCAAAAATGAATTAGAATGTTTTCATATATTGGAAAAAAATAGCAGAAAACTAAAATCTACTTACGGAACATTAAATAAAAGTTCTTCATCCACATCACTTTCAACAAACTAGAAAATAGATTTTGCATTAAATTGAAGATTTCATAATTAATAGAAATTTATAATTATGGAACAAAAATTATGTTTAAAGCATAGTAAGAGATTAATGTGAATTTTCTTTCTAGGAGAATTCTATGTTAATTTAATTTCTATCCAAAATTATTTCTTCAAAGTAATAAATAAGAATTCCATACCAAACAAAGAAGAAATTTAATACTATCTTATGCTCAATGCTTTCTATTTCATATACCTTTATTTTATTTTCTCACTTAATTATTTAAAATCAATCTGGAAGCAAATATTACAAGAAACTGTAAATTAATAACATTTTATACACAAAAAAAAATAGGAAATGCAAGATCTAAAAATTTATGTAGATGTATACCACCATGATTTAACAACAAAAAAGCATTTAACTAATTTTTTTTTTTTTTTTTCCTTTCCTTCTCCTTTTCAATTTTTGTGATTTTTGAAAAACTAAATCTTTTATGTTTGACTGATGCAATAAAACTCTGATCCCCCACCTTTTACATTTAAATGAACAGAAAATTCAGAAAAGAAGTACTTAGAAATTCCAATGAAAAAAAAATCTTTTGCATATTATAATGGTATTGCACTACAAATATTGGCACCATATTATGCAAATTCAAACAATTCATTTAATGATAACTCTCCAATAAATTTAAAAAATAATTCTTATATTATAAAAAAAAGACAATTTGTAAGCTTTTGTTTTGGTCTATAAAAATAAATTATAAGAACTATTTTTTTTTTAATTAATGTAACGAAAATCTATTATATTTGTGCATATGTAGAACAAAGAAGTTACACAAGACAAAATTAACCAATGACACTGCAGTAATAATTTTTATGAAATATGTTTTAGGGAAATAAATATGAATTTTAAAAATTAAATTCTGTGGGAAAATTATATTTATTAATGTAAAGTAATAATGTCAACAAACTGCGAAATATCAAAAATAATTCTGAAACAAACAAAATATTTATGTTATTAGTTGCTATCGAATTTATATATAGAATAAAGTATGCAATAGAACATTATCTTTATGCAGTTTTAATTACTTTTACAAATGCATCACAGCAAATTTAATAGGAGGAAATCGTAGCATAATTACTTTATCTGTTTCTAAGCGTTTTTCCCATGGCTTGAAAACCAATTTGCCGGATTCTTCTACAACTTCATTTAAACATTGTACGTTTTCGGTATCTATTTTAGTATACAAACTATAGGCAACACCCAAATCAGAAGGTTGTTCTTCAGATTCATGCTCACAGTGTCCACCATGACTATGTCCATGTCCGGCCATGTCGATAAAATTTAATGCCGCTGCGGCCAAAATATTTACAAAAGTGAAACACAATCACAGGGAAAAAGATAGCAAAAACAAAACAAAACTATACAGGAAGCGGAAATACGTCACTATAGATTTCGATTAATCATTTGCATTTAATATAATTACTTTGCATTTTTTTAATACAGAGTCAATATAAATTCATTTCAAAACTGCCAATTAAACATTATTTTGATGAAATATCATTTTAAATTCCACCTCAATGTAAGTATGATTAATCTAACAAATTTTGGCTGCCAAAGTCGCACAGTGACGGAAGAATTGTGATGAAGTAGGATCCGGTTTATAATCACGTCATCAAAGGGAGAGAGAGTAATCTTTCAGTCAGATTAATCAAAGCTGAACCACTACCACTGTTATTACAAGTCCTATGTATTATTCCTACACTTCGCTCCTTCCGCGTTAAATCTGCCAGTGTATTTTGTTCGATGTCATTCATATGAAGTGACTTTTCACTATCTAAAACCGTACATGAGCTGTGGAACATAACTAAAAAAAAACTTCTATAATTGAAATAAATAATGATTAAAAGGCAGTCAAACGACCCCAAAATTTGAAAGCAAATGAGAAAATCAAGCATTAATTAATGATGAATTTGAATTTAAAATATTTATTATGGATGAGTTTTCTGCTTTGTTTATTTGCGGTTAACTAGGACTTCCACCTTACCCATCAATTTCCGGTGATGATACTAAGTCAATGAGAAATTTCAAAATTTCAACACTCTGTTTAAAGATATTAATTAATATTTAAAGTAGAATTTTCTTATGTTATGGCTTAAAGATACTTTGAAAATATTAAATTTAATGTTCCTATTGTTGTAACTCTCAATGTTTACTTAAAATAAGAACCTAATTTTGTGGAAAGTTTGCAATAATTATTCTTTACTGCTCTTTTTGGTGCTTTGTGTACTCAAGAAAGAACTGATTCGAACTTGGCGCTTGATATTGAATCCACTTGGATTTGGCGATCACTTAAATTTGCCCAGATAGCAATATTAGTTTGCAGCAAATTTGCAGCAGACTTGCACTGCAAATCTGCAAGCTTACAGCAAATTTGACACGACAAGAATGCAAGTGTGAAACAAGTTTGCAGCAAGATAACGCAAGCTTCGAAGTCACCATGGGACGAACTTGGAGCAAGCTTGCATTGCAAACTCATTGCAAATTATAACAAAAACAGAGTACGAACACAACCCGGGATAGAACTCGCGACCTACCGCTTGGTAACCTGGCGTCTAAACCACTCGACTATCTCGGCTACGAGAGGAGAAGATAGATTTCGCTAATACATCATTCGATTCGATTCGTATACGATTTAGTTTAAACTATTTTCTTGATTTCATTAATTTTTTGAGTTGAGAATAGGATTTGAAATCAAAGAGAGAGCGATTTTCGCTAATAACTACGTTTTGCTAGTAGAATAACTTATGAAATTAGAGTTCAAAAGTAATTACTTTAAAATGGGACAAAATGTATAAGTTAATATTTTTCAACAAACATTGACAGTTTTTTCGGTTTAATTTTGTTTATAAATGCTAAAATTTCAACATTAAGAAAAAGGCGATATAGTTTTCTTTAAAGTAAAAACTTTTAGTAAAAAGATGGAAAATGTTTCAAATTTTTTTTTTTATAAAAATGTTAGTTTTTTTACAAATTGTCATTGATTTATTGAATTAATAAAAAGAAGGACGGTCTAGGAGATGCTATTAAAATCGGATGTTTTTTTAAACAGAGACAAAGATAAGTATCTCTTTGTGCTATCTTTGCATCAAGCTTGTTTCGCAAATTTGCATTGCAAAGGAGGTGGCGTTATTTGTCACGGTGAACTTGCAGCAAGCCTGCAATGCAAGGCAGATGGCGCTAGTTGTCACGGCGAATTTGCTACAAGTTCGCTTCAAGTTCGACGCGTCAAATTTGCTATGACAAGGTAATATCAAGTCAAAATCAAACTTGCTGCAAACTTACGCGCTATCTGGGTGAGGGTTAGAGGAAAACGGAAGTGAACCCTCACCACAGAAGTTCTGTGAAACCATCATAAACAAATCAGAAAATTTGTCCATATCGAAATGATTTAAGGGGTCTATTCTGGTACCCCCGGTTGGGTTGGGAGACATCACTTTTCTCGTTGTTAACGTGCGGAAAAAGTGGCGTCTCCCAACCCAATCGGGGGTATCAGAATAGACCAGTAAGTCATGATGATTTTCTTTTGGCCCACAAAGACTGAAAAGAATTGAGAGACGCAGATATTGTGACAGTTTCCATGACCCCAGTACTGATGTACCGGAGCTTGGGGTCACAGCAACGATAAAGCTAAATACAAAAGTGCTGTGATCGTGTTTGGTCCAAATAAAACAAGATACAATGTCAAAATTCAAATGAATTTATACACATAATGTATCTTTCATTATGTGTATAAATTATTATCCATAATGTTACCACAATAGAAAAACAAACTTTATATACAATATTTATTACACTACACCCCTCATTTAAAAATTAAATTTATTTGGGTGTCGCACTGTCCACCCACTGTTTCATAAAATCTCTCGGAGACCTTGATGTACCAGATGTTAGAAACTGAAATGTTGGTTGCGTAGTTAGTCCAGTCAACGAAGGAAAAATAGAAAAAGAAAATGGTGTAGTTTTGAAATTTGGCGCAGTTGTTGGTGATAGTGTCCTAAACGACATACTAAAAATTCCCGCCTGTGGAGGCGCCCGCCGCCCCCGGGGGCTACCAGGGGGGGGGATTTTCAGTTTTTCTTAAATATCTTGAAAACTATAGGTTCTATCGAAAAACACTCAAATACAAAATTAAACTACATACAATTTCCTACCAAAAAGTCCTGTTTTTTCTGTAGCATCAATAGTTTAGAAGATACAGGGGGATTTAAAAGTAAATATTTCTAAAATCCCATATTTTAATGGTATAATCGATTAAAAGGGCTGAATCAAGAGTACTCATAAAAACCTCTGCATATATAAGGGGGGGGGAATTCAAAACTACGTCATTTTTAAATTTGCAATCTGTTGACTGACTACGAGTAGAAGGAAACTTGTAAAGTGAACGTATGTGAGAGAGGAAGGGAGCATAATTGTTCATCAAAATGGGTTTGTCAACCCCTTGCTCTGACGCATACAATA